>JAOYNN010527019.1:0-14607 GCA_025770095.1 Goniobranchus kuniei
CTCTCTCTCTCTCTCTCTCTCTCTCTCTCTCTCTCTCTCTCTCTCTCTCTCTCTCTCTCTCTCACACACACACAATATACGGCCTACAGTGTTCCCATTCCTCACATAGACACACGCGCACACAGGCTGCAACACACAAGCATGTGATCACCAAAATACCAAGATCACACTTAAGGCCTAGTCTAAAGGCCATCCTGAAGCAGGCCTAGACCAACAGCCTACACAGATCTACCACTTACTATGCTGTATGAATTTTTTTTTGCATAGCCGCTTCGACACTCAAGTCATAATGCACCATACAAGTTAAGCTTCGCACACCGCGTATTTTCTCTCTCAGTAATAGTAACAGATCTCTACACTATCTAGATCTAGATCTAATTATGAAACAGCGGGATTCTTGTCTCGATTGGCCCGAGCAGAATTGAGCTGGGGATTCTTGGCCGATATCAGCGGAGCCACGGATCCCAGCCCGACACCGGCTTTGCCGTGGATATTCGCAGAAAACTTTCCATCCAGCACTATTACTATTATTTTGTTTCAAATGAACCAAGTCAATAACAAATCTCTCTCATTCTCTCTCTCTCTCTCTAATACTTACTGTGCACCTATGCTTGTCACGACACTACTACTATTACTATACTGTGTGCCTATAAAAAGTGCAGCTCAGTTAGGTCTGCATTTCACTTTACCATAGGCCTACTACACACTACACTATTGTTATGTCAAATAGCAGCTAAACATGACACTCTCTCTCTCTCTCTCTCTCTCTCTCTCTCTCTCTCTCTCTCTCTCTCACACATGAATAGCCTACATCAAGAAATACTTACATGCACTACGACACTAATCTTCTTTCTCTCGCCTATCACATAAATTCCCAAACCTTAACGCCCAACCAACTGGATTCCTGGAATAGACCAGCAATTGTATGCAAGGACCTGCAATAGGCTAATGTGAAGCAAGTCTTGCCCTTAAATTGGCATGGCTGACACGACTGCAACCTGACAAATTTGCACCCGTGCCAATGGCTGAAGTTAGTTCGTCTTTGAAAGCATAGATGGTTGATAGGCCTATTTCCTAGCCAAACCATTTTTGTTACCACAATTTTCATTTGCACTATCCTGAGCGCCCGGTATTGGAAAAAAATGGGACTTCAATTGCGCTTCCCGGTGGCCTGGATTGCATCAATATCCCGGGATTCTATTACCCAGTAACCACAGGATTCTCCGGCTTATGTTTTTTAAAAAGCCTGTCGAAAGAGAGAAGTCTGTAGAATGAGTTTGTCATGGAGAAAAATTTCAGAGGCTCCAGGTCGGCTGGAGTAGTTGCAGGCTGAGGACATTACTTTGGTACCCTATGAAAGGATTACTAAAAAAAAAAAAATGGAAGAAAGAAGGAATGAAAGAAAAACAATGCTCTATTTTTTTTTTATCCAAAGCTTGTTTGACCACCCTCGTGTATCCGTGTTTGGGCCTTTCCTTGTCCCGCTAAACCCAAGCACAGGTAATAGAGTTTACATAAAGAAAAAAAAGGGATTGCCGTAAGGTCCCACTGTAAGGATGGTCCTGCTGTAGTGGGTGCCGCTATCGGTGAGCACTGCTGTATTATTACTTCGGCACTGCATTTTTTCCTTGGGCAAGATATTTTTCCCCTATTGCCAAAGTGGTGTTGCTCTGCGGCTGATGCTAGTTTTCTTCCCAGGCTTCCTTTGAGAGAAACCAAAAGAAAAAATGCCCACAGGACATTCAAGGCTTTATTATTTTTTTAAAGACTTTACTGTGACTGATTTTATGTGACATTCTTCCCACCATTTTTGTGCACACTCACAAAGATGCACCAGATGATAACTACAATATGCCTCAGATTCTGAATTGTCACCATCCATAAATAATACCAAATTCCTCAATTTTGATTTTCTTGGATTAGCACATATTTTGCTGTCACCAAACTTTAGTAATTGTTAGGTAAGAAGCAATTGAGCGTGTTTTATTTTTTCAATCTGACCTCATAATGAAGGAGTAAAAAGACCTGACATTACTACTGCTGTTCTTAATCAAGGGATCATGCACTAGTGAAAAAGGAAAATTCTAAAACGAAAGTATAGTTTTGCAAATTTAAATTTTGCTCTGTTTCATGTATAACAAGTTTGAGTCACTACTCTAATCATTGTGTTTTTTTATCTTTTGCAGGATGCTGTTAAGGATCGACAAGAAGGCTCTCCCATTTAAGTCGTCAACTCACTTTTTTTTTGTTTTTACTCATTCCTCATGAAATATTAAATCAAGGCAGATCTTCTAGCCCTCACTTACCATAACAAATCTGAAATTCAAAAAGTCAGATACCATATGCCTTAAAAACTTTTTTTAGATGATCAAAAGTAAGCATAGCACACCAGTCAAATACGGATTTGTTGATTTCCATGGGACTCATCTTTTTAAAAAAATTCAAACTGAATGAAATATGGATTACTAATTACCTATGTCAAATTTTGATCATGAAGGGATTCATCTGTATTTTTTATTAGCATTTGTCTTGTTTAAGGTACTTTTGTTGACATGGATAGGCCTTTTAAGTTTTTGTCTTGAGAGAAATTTTTGTTTGTGATCCTTTTTTACTAAAAGTCACAACCTTTTTTTTTTTAAAAGCAATTTCAATGAATGGCACCTTGTACATATCCCTGTCCCAGTGGGCCTGTAGAGAGAGACATGCAGTACAACCGCTGGATAAAGACATCGCCCAAGATCGGAAAATTATGTCGTTATCGAGGGGTGTCGTTATTCCGGAGTTTTCAAAATGACAGAAAAAATGGGCATGATTTAGGCTTTCATGAATGTAATGATGCGATGTGTGGACCAGTGCTGTGATAGGACACATCCTAACCATGTTAATGTTCGAATGTGAATTGCTCTTTTTGACAAAGGGTTTACCAGCTACGTTCTCACTCTCCAATGTGTATTGTCATTGCCATTGTTTTGATTGTACACAGTGCTCGAATGCCAATTTGTCTCTATAGTTTATCGGTTGGCTATGAGTAGGCTTGAATAGGACATCGCACAGGTTGGTAAAGAACCATTTTTATTGGCTAAGAGTACAAGATGATGATGGTTGGAAATGAGGTTGCCTACTTGGCTAGATTTTTTGTTTAAGGCGTAGGTGTCCATTTCCGATTACACTATGCAACAAGATTTTGTTTATCTGAAGGTTTTGACGCTTTCTAAAGGTTTTGGGGCTCTGAATTCATTGGTGACAATGAATTTTTTATATAAGGTCAAATTAAGGAGTTATCAGGAATTTCCAATTTTGGCGATTTTTAAGGGGATAGGGTGAAGAAAGCATGGCATAAAAGTAAATATTTGCAAATTTGAAGCAGTTATGCCCCTTCGTATAACGTTGTGTTGCAGAAAAGTGTAACATTTTTTTTATTTTTCCGACATTCCAACTTCAATTGCCAGGGCTTTTCTTTTGGTTATTGAAGTTTTAATTCGCAAATATGTTTTTCATCTTCCATGTGTTTGGGTAGAATGTCACATTTTCCCAAGAAAGCCTTTTCTATTGAAGAAAAAAATCGGGAAAACCCAACCATAGCCAAACCAAGGTAGAAATACCATGTCTTTGCCAAGAGATACTTACATATATCAAGACAACTGGCAATTGATCCAAAATAATGTATGAAAAGAACAGTGAATGCCATATATTCATTATAATTTCAATAATGAATAAACTGAGTGAAAATTTTCCATATTCAATAATTTGTATATATAAAGTAAAATAAGTGTTTTGCAACAACAGACTGACAGAATTTGACATTGGGCCATGTTAAGAGAGATTATTAGGAAAGAGTCTTTGTTTCCTTGAAATGATTAATTACAATGCTCATCAGTGGCAGGTATATGGGGGATTTCAAAATGCTAAGGGTTCTTGGCTTGCAGGAAGGTTACATGAAAGGCTTCTCTGCTTCCTTTTTCTATGGGACAGCCGGGCTGATGATCAGCACTTTATTTGAAAAGACTGACCAGTCACCCTGATGTATGGGAAGCACAGTGAAGAGAGGTAAAATGTTGATGCCACCCTCCACATCAAAGTCGGCTTAGCCAAACAGTTCATTAAAGCCTTCTTCGAAACAAGCCCTGCTTTCAACATCTTAAAGTTATGTATCCCAAGTTAACAGAGGCTGGTATATTCACAGAACCAGAAAAAGGACATGTTACAAAGTAAATCACCCCAGGGGAAAATGTCAACTGTTGGCAAGAATGCATGGAAATCTTTCCAAGATGTTGTTTTAAGGTTTTCTTATATACAAAAAGGCTGAAACTTTCCAAGATCTTGTAGGAAATTTGATTCAGAACTATCAGAAGATGGGCTGCAGAATGTCAGTCAAGATGTACTATCTTCACTCGCATGTTGAGTTTTTTAAGTGGCAATATGTGGGACATAAGTGAGGAGTATGGTGGGAGATTTCGCCAGGATATGAAGGAAATTTATTTGCAACTGTGATAGGGGATTATGTCTGGGGTTTGATAAGAAAAAATGGTCGCAATCACAACCGAATGGCTCGCTCTAATGTTAATTTTTGATGTAAGCATTTAACAACCCTGTAATAATTTTTTCTCCATTGATAAGAAAATATGACCTATAATGGTATAAAGTGATTTTGTCCTTGCGGTGGGAGCATTTTTGGTTGCGTTAAAGGCTGAATGGTGTGATTTCACAGCTGTTGGGTCCACTATTATATTATTATTGTTCCCCCTCCCAGAACGTGGTTTCTGTTGAAAATCAGTAAAGGTCACATATTAGGTGTTTAAATGTGAACTATACCTACTATTGAAACTGCATCAGCATTTTCAGAATCATAACAGGCTATTCTTGTAGAATGGGCCATATAAAGTTGATAAACAAATATTTTTTAGTATGGAAAGTTTGTTGTAATGTCTAAAATTGACGTTAAAAGGGCGTTTTTTGAGATAATGCATCATACACAAATGGCCCTCGAAGTACCAATTTTGCATGGAATGGTCCAATCCTTTGGTATCTTACTTAAAACGTATTCTTATAAGGCTTTGTACCACAAAAGTTGAAAGAAAATTAATGGAACATATTTTTATTTGGACTTGAAATACTAAACACATGGGAAAAATCTGAAATTTCCGATTTTTTGAATAACTTTAAAAAATCGACCTATTACAGGAAAATGAATATCATATTCACAGCGCCCCAAAATTAATCAGAAACCATGTAAACTTTCAGATAAACAAAAAGCATTTTGTTGCACTGTGTTATCGCTATATCAATGTCGCTAAAAAGGGGTTTTACAAAAATGTATGTCGCTTTTTTTTATGGTTTTTATTACTAGTAATATACAAACAAAATCGGGACCAGAGATCAGTATCACTATCCAGGGTTTGTCGTTGTTCAGGAGTTTCGTTATCCAGAGATTGCATTGTAGTTCCCTGTTCCCAACCTATAGCACAATTCCTACCTCTTTTTAATTGAGCCTACAGGTTGACATGTAAGACAATAACAGAGTCATGCCTTCTACCATCTCAATATTGGCTCTATAATAGGCATTGATCTGTTACTTTTTTCTTTTTTTTTTTTAAGCTGAGTATTACCCTCTAGGTGGCCCGGTAGCTCAGCTGGTAGAGCGGCTGACTGCCATGCGAGGCGGCCCAAGTTCGAACCCAGCTGGTCTGTGGATTTTTTTCGGGGCCCCCTGTTCACCCAGCAGTATAAATGAGTAGCTAGGTCTTTCTAGACTTGGTGAAAGTAAAGTCAGCGTGGAAAGCAATGGCAAACTACCACATTATGCTGTATGCATAGTATAATTAGGGCTCCACCCCTAATCCCCCTACATTCAGTCATGGGTATGGGACTAACTTTACTTTAATACCCTGTGCCTAGTGGTATGTTATGTATTTCTAAGTTAAGTGAACAGTTTGAGGTTTACAGGTGTTTGTACCATTGAGATAGTAAATAAACAACGCATTAGGTTTGTTCTATACACAAGTACTTTATTATAGGAAATAAGGATGATGCACAAAGCGGCAAGGACAATAGTAGAATCACAACTAACTTAAGATTAAGGGTGGCTGGTATAGTTTGAATAAGAGTATGTCGAGTGGAAGACAAGACAGGAATTGCTCAACGATTAAAGAGAATGTTATGGGATAGTTTTTCATACAGAGCAGAGGCATGGTGTGAGGAGAGAGGATAATTCAGATCGAGGGCTGGCATCTTATGTAGAGAGAGACGCTTGAGTCATTCACAAAACACATAGTATGAATATATCCATGCTGTCATATGCAAATGAGATGACAGGCTTGTCTTGTAATGTATTACACTAGTATTACTAGTGTATTAGGATGTTTATAGGATGTGTTAGTGATGCTACTAGTATAAGGATGTTTTACAATATAATATGACAAAGAAATGTGCCCATACAGAAGGCTTATTGTGGCACGAAGTGCTTATCAGGTTTATTTATTTTTGGGTTGATGTTTCTATGTAATGGAAATGCAGTGTTTCAAATCTTCAGAGATAGAATCAAGTAAAAAAATCTACTTAAAATTGTTGATTTAATATCTTGCTTTTGTCATAAGCCCAATTGGTGGTGGGACAAAGCAAAAACAAAAAAATCAACTAAAATAAGATAAACATTTTCTAGTATCAACCGTATGCCAGTGTCGAATAGAGAATCCATCCCCCTCCCTTTTAATTGTTTTAGTTTTAATGGCCTTTCCCCCCTTTTTCTTTGTTTGTTTGTTGGGTTTTTTATTGATTAGAAACTTCATCCTTTTTCTAAGTTACCAAAATATACATTTTAAGATAGAAAATCTAAAAGTAAAGGTAAATAAAAGACTGCTCCTTTTGCTTGTAAATAGTTGGCATTGTTGATGCAAAAACATAAAAAATGGAAATAAAATTTTTTTAAAATGTGTTTCATGTGTGTTTTTCATGAAATCATTATAAGAGAATGAGATGAAAGCATTCAGAGCGATTGGTTGTATGGTTCTGGGCATTCATAGACTTGACTGTTTATAATAAATGTTAAATTGTCGTTTTTGTCTGTCAGCTGAGAGGATGCAGATAGGCCGAATTGTAAATTTAGTTAATTTGTGTTTTTGATATTACTTTTCAACATCATAGGATATCTCAGCAACTGTGTTATTTTGACATATTTATGTACTGCCACACATGAGCCATCAGTTGTAGCACAACTCAATTGACTCACCCAGTCACAGTATACTCACACCAGGCTCACCAGTCTGAGAACTGTTCTTCTTAAAACGCTGGGCACCAAGCGAGATAGTTACGAAACTGCCCGTCTTAAAGTCTTAGACTCGGCTGGGGTCCAAATCTGCAACCTCCCAGTTTCAAGGCAGACTCTCTACTACTAGGCCATCGGACCGGTCAACTGAGAGTATGCAGAATAGGCCCAATGCTAAGTAATAATAATAAATTATAATAAGAGGATCTTATATAGCGCACAAATCCACCCTATGCATGTCCTAGAAGGCAACTAAGGGATGAATAAAAGTTTCTTTCTTTTGTCATCTGTTTTATGTTAAGCACACTTCTGTCTCATCAGAAGACAAGGAAGAGTGAAATGACTATTACTGACAGAGGGAAAATGGTACATGTATATATAGTGGCCGTCCTCCATTTTGTGAGCATTACAAGACTTAAAAGTTATTATCAGGGTCATCTATTTGTCTAGATGGTCAAATACTTTTATTTATAGGGGATAGGCAGTAGAAAATTCAGGATGTTTGTCACAATGCACAGTTTAGGGTCTGATGACCAATTTTAATAATGTTTATAGCTACATGTAGTTGACTAGTTGCTGGGTTTTTTGTTTGTTTGTTGTTGTTTTTTTTGGGGGGTGAGGAAGACGATTTTTTTTTGTCTGTAAATCATCTCTCCATATAGTTTCCTTTTATTGTTCTATACTCATTGTTTATTAAAAATTCTTTTTTTCTCCTCTTTCGTCAATATCCTTTCTCCTTTGGAAACCTGTTCCTGCTATTTCTTATTCAGTATGCCGACTGAATCAGTGTGACTGAATCAATGAGAATTCTGACAAGATGCCTCAAGTCAATCCCAATCCAGCAGCTTCCAAGTTTGAGTGCCATAGCACCACCAACACTTAGAAGACAGGAAGGAAATATAAAAATGCACTCCCAAAATGTTGGGGAAGACCACCGATAATATCCCATTGAAAGATATCCTTTAAAATGCCACAACTATTTCAAGGCTGAAATCAAGAAGGACATTCTACTAATTAAGACTTGATGACTTTGACTTGAAGGGAAACAGACAATAATGGTGTACTGGGACACTCCCGAAGGTGGCGTCGTCAAAAGTGATCCAACCAAAAGAATGCCTGGCTTTATAATCAGCAGCTGGAAACACTGGGTCACTTTCGACTTCCTCCTGACAAGACTTGGCAGAACTGCCGTGAATATGTATACCACTGGAAATTAAAAACTCTGATACCTGTTGGTATAATTCCTGCCAAAGAGGCCCTGAAATCACAGACCACATCATCCCCCACTGCCCAGTGACAAGCTTTGAAGGTGGCTGCAATACCATCCTGAGAGGCTGAATGCAAGAAATGGGTGGACAAATTAAAAGTGGAGGGTAACCATAAGATAATACTACCACTGAGTGATCTTCTTCTTCAAATGATAATAATAATCTGACCGACTCAGTAAAATTGAGTATAACTGTCGAAGTGCATGAAAAAAACAAATGTTGATTGAGTTCAAGCCTATCATGTCCAATAATGGATTGACACAAGGGTAATGTGGCAGATGGACTGTTTGAAAGAGTCCACGTCTGGACTGTATCTGACAGAATCTGTTCCACAGTCTAATGAGCTGGGGAAGAGGAAATTCATGAGACAATCTAGGTTTGAAAGAGAAACTTTATAGTTTTGGCTTTTGCTTTGTCTAGTACTAAGGTTATGGTTGCATATTTCGTACTTATCCATTGGTATGTCAATCAGAGAAGTGTAGACTAAGTCTTAATCCTAGCCCTTTGTTCTTCTAGAGGAATTCATCCTAATTTATGCATAGTTTTATATATACTACCCATAGTGTAATTGTAACCATTTGTTACGAAAGGTGCTGCATTCTCTTATTGTGTGTTGGTATAGGGATCCCAGATGCAGCATCCATATTCTGGAGTAGGCTTAACAAATACATTTTCTCTTTGATCGATTTAAGGCAATTGATTAGATTTCATTTCAAGAATGCTAGTGTTGAACTTGCACTCTGTGTTGTTTACATCTTTCCAGTTTAACTCACTGTCTATGGTTACACCTAAGGATGTCGCACTTTTACTTTTAGTTTCATTCAATATCTCATTATGCATCTTGTATTTTTTGTTTGATTATTAATATCAGTGTTTTTGTCTGGTTGAAATCATGTAGAAGTAGTTTAGTAAATGTACTTGTCACCATAGCGTATTTTAAGTTGTCTAAGTTACTGCTACCTTTGACAGAGAGAGCCGTTTTGTTCAACAATATTATAGTGTCTGGGGAAATATAAATTAGTAAGTAGCCTGTTGATTTTGGATGCTTGCAGGGTATAATATATAAGTTGATTTGATCACATGACTGCATAGCTGTACATCTGTTTGGATTACAATGGAATCTCTTTAATACGACATTGTCGGGACCGCCCATATTATGTTGTATTAATGAAATGTCCTTTTATGCATAACAATAGATAATGGGAGGAAAATACTCGTGAACTACATGTAAAGATGGCATTTATATAGCGCAAGTTCCAGAGCATAGCCATGCTCACGGCGTTTTACAATGACATGCAGCTTTACTCCCCTGACTAACAGTGACAGCAACACAGAACATTTAGAGCAAGACTTGCAGCCTGTTAAGCACAAATACATCTTTTTTCAGACAGAGACAGCGCTGTCTTAATGGCAGGAACTCATTCACACCTGAGTCAAGTGAGGTAAGTGAAGTAAAGTGCCTTATCCAAAGACACAACGCTGATGACTTGCAGTTATCAGTCTGACCACACACTAGCAAGGCTTGAACCCACGCATCTCACACGCTTGCTCTGACCATGGTGAATGTCTCTTGACTCACGACTTGTGCCGAGATATGATCTCCACTTAGCCACCGACGCTTACATGTATTTACATGTACAGTATAACATTCACAAAAAACTTATAATAGGCCTACTTTTGCGCTTGTGTTGTGTTAAGCTTACTGTGCTAATGTAACACTTAGGCTAGCAAATGTATTCATTCATGGCTATTTTTGCTCCATAATCATTGACTCTGACCAAATCGGGATGTCGTATTAATCAAAATTTATGTCATATTACGCTGTAGTGTTTCTTACTAAGGATAAATAAGGAACAAATCTGGACTTTGAAATTATGTCGTATTAACCGGAATGTCGCATTATCCACTTTCGTCTTATGTGGATCCCACTGTATTATAACATTGGTGCAGTTATATAACATTGTCTATTTCAGTGAGTCCCCTTTTTGCTTGTTATTTGACATTTGATGATATCCTACCTATCTTACAGCATTCCTCTGAACATTCTCTTGTTATTCTTCTTGATGTTTTTATGAGGTTTGTAGTCTAATGGTAGACAGTTCGTTTAGCGACTATGAGGTCATGGTTTGAATCCCGCCAGTGGCGGTGCAAAGTTGAGCTCTTGGAAAAGGATCTTTATTCACATTTTCTCACTATACTCAGGTGTAAAATGAGTACCTGGCCATTACAAGTGTTGTCCCTGTCTGAAAAAAATTGTACCATTGCCTGAGGCAGCATGTCTCTTCCTTCATGTTTTGTGTTGTTGTTGGTTGGAGACCCCTTGTAAAGTGGATACTGCGCTACTGGTATATAAAAGCTCACCTTTCACGAAAGAAGTGTTATATGCTTTGTGTTTGTATGTGTTTGTTTATGGGCATGGGGTTGCATATTTATTTGTAGGATTTAGTCTTGTTTCGTTTGATTTTTTCCATGTCGGTCTTTCAAGGAATATTACTATGGGCTGATAATAATTTAAGCACATGTACATAAACAATATTTGTCAAAAGAAATTATGAATTAAATTTCTGCTCTGATAATTGCAATCTCAATCATACAATATTGCTACAAATATCTAAATAGCCAAGTCCTTTACAAAAACACAAGACTTGTAGTTGCAGTATTTTCTGATTTTTATTTTAGTTGGGGCACAATGATCAAAAATGAGGACGAAATGAATTGCCACAATATAAATAGAAATAAATGCATGCTCATGTACATGTAATACTGCAGGGAAAGGTGTAACTTATATATTAAAATAAAAATTCACAGTCCTGGTATATTTCTCAGTAATATAATGATAATTGTACATGTAATATGTTTTCCTCTCAAACATTTGAATTTCACGAATTTCTGTCAAATATCAATTATCAATCTCATCCCCCTCCATACAGAGGAACATAAATAATGCTACAGTGCAATCACAAAAAAATAATGAGGTTACTACATGTATTAAGATTAACAGTAGAGGAAAATAGTTACACACCTAGCTGTGCTTGTAATGTCGTAGTCCTTTTCAACTTCTTTTATAATATTAAAAAGTACTGTTAATGAGTGGGCTATATCATATATGATACAAAGTGAGTTAAAATAATAAAAGTTAAGGGTTTCTGTGACATCGGATAAAGGGAGTATTATTAATTATTAATATTAATACTGGTACCAGGCAATTCTTTTGAATTCACATCATTTTGCTTTGTTGGTTCATGTATTGGTATCCTTGTAAGTTTTCTTGTTGTTGTTATGTTGTCCTTTGTTTGTTTGTTGTTTTTTGTCGTTGTTTGTGTTTTGGTTGTTTTTTTATTGCTTGTTTGGTATTGTATTGTTTGTTTCTTTTTTTGGTTGTTTTGATGGGGATTTTTGTTTTTGTTTTTTGTTGTTGTTTGTTTTTTGTTTTGTTTGTTTTGGGGGTTGTTTTTGTTTGTTTTGTGCTTTGCTTTTTTTGCTTTCGTTTTCATTTCGTTTTGTTTATTTATTGTTGCTGTTATTGCTTTTTTTTAAGTTAGAGTTTGTTCATGTTGAAAGATAGGGGTTAAAAAAGAACCCTTTTGACAGAAAAAAAAAGAACTACGGGCAAGAATATTGTTGAAAGACTAGCATCCGCCTTTGGTTTTCTAGATATTTGCCTGATATAACAATAAACAGTAACACCCTGAACCCATTAGCACCCTGTAACAACAAACTAGACAAACCCAACAAACTCTAAACAAAATGCGAAAATCATAATAAAAATAATAACAACACGAGAACGAGAACGTGACCCAAGTTGTATGCGTTATACATGTACAGAAATGCTTAAACGAGCGTCTTGAACTTCTTCCAACACGTTTGCAATAGTACAAGAATGTTTTACACATTCTGTGGGGTCTGTCAATCGGATTACATTCTAAAATCTGGTCTCATAACCGGCTTATCTCGATTATAGGTCGCACGGCAATCCTTTCACTTTCAGTCAGGAGTTCTGCATAACGCGTTTGTAAGGGTTTTTACTATTACAAAACACTCCTTGGCGTATTGTGAAAGAAAATAAAAATAGTTGACAGTAATTAGAAATATATTACATGCCTTCCGTATGAAGGAACGTACAATAAGACTTGATTTGTGCCCAGGCTGCCTTCTTAAAACCGTGCTCCTCAGGAGTGATGTAATTTATAGGGTAGGCCGTAAAAAAAATATTTGGAAACGAGTAGGCAGTCTATACTATTATAATGTTTATTATATAGCCATATGCTTGGCTCCATGGTCTGTGCGGAAAATGGTAGGCCTACCTTTACTACTACGTGTATATCTAGTCTTATTACCGAGTTATACAACACTTTGTATTGGTTTTTTTTCTTATTCTAAAACATAATCAAAAGTAGCACCCCCATCTTTTTGATGGTCTTATTTAATCACCGGAGAGACTTAAGAACCCAGATCACAGCACATGGTAAGTAAATGTAGTGAAGTATCCACTCTTGCGGCTTTAACTCCAGGAACTCTGCACAATATTACTATGGACTATGTTATGATAAAATTGGCAGCATGCTTATACTAGGAGAGCGACAAATGACAACCTTTTGTTTTTGGATTGTTATTCAACAACTTTGCCAAGGGAAGTAGGCCTATAATTGGATTGAGAGTAACATGACAGAGTGGTCAGTCAGACATTGAGATCCGAGAAGTTTTCAAACCTATTCAAACTAAGACTCGAGACCATTCTCACCAGTCTCCTGCTATCTAAATTGATCTCTGTACTGTATTTAATACTGTAACCCTGTGACTGTATTATCTATGATTATATATCCAGAGACCTAAAAGAAAGGTTGTAGGGACATAAAAGAAGGGAGGGAGGGGTTATCTCTAAAAGAAGTACATGTACTACCTACCTTACATGATTGGTCATGCTGCACACTTGCATAATCTATCCTATGATTATTGAAAATGTGTAGAAACAACCACACATTCTTCAGAGAGCTTCTTATCTCCTCTGTCTTCTTCTGTCACTCGTGTCACGCTCTTCTTTTTCCTTAGAGGGAAGAGTTTTGCTAGGAGAGGGAAGCAGACATTAATCAGTGGCTATTCCCTATTTCTGTGCATCGGGGTCTCTTGTTATTGTTAGATATTGAAAGTCTAAAGAAGAGAAGGTGAATCAAAAATGCACCTTGTACTTGTAGATGTTTAGGACTCGGGTATGAAAGGGTGGATATCGTTAAAGAGGCAGTGAGAACAGAATGAAAAACCAAACGCTTTTAAAAGATAAAAACATAATCATCAACATTACCACTAGACCAAACAAAATATTTATGAATCCAAACAGATGAACAGCCAGATCGTCAGGCTATCAAACTTACACTTGACACTATTGACAGCCTACATACACCCAAATAGACAGACACTTGCATTTCTTTTAAAACCAAATTGTAGTAAAATACATACAAATTTAGAACTCAACCGTAAAAATGAGATAGGAAACGCCACGTTTGGGGTTTTACCTTTCATTCATCAGACTAAGCGCTAAAAAAATATGGAACAAATCGCCCCTCACTGACTGTTTCTCCAACCCCTCCCCCCAAAAAAAAAAATCAAATTAAATTACACGCATGAAACCTTCAAAACATTAACATTAATACTTATGAAAGAAAAGAAATTACAGAAACAATATGGCAAAGTAACCTACAAATACATTACATGTAATTTGATGGTAAAAGAAAGGTAACAGTATAATAGCATGTTCCAAATGTCGCCCATTTCGGTTAATGCACGGTTCAATACTTGTCGCTCACGAAGACTTCATGAAGCTTTACCACATGTTATCATTAATTAAAATAGTCGGTTCCGATAAGGACTGTTCGCGGACTTGTGTTTTATGGGTCAGCTGGTTGGTAACATCCTCTTCATCTTATAATTCATCGCGCAATAGAGATTTTCGGTAGCTAGGATATCAATACTGACAAATAGAAACATAGGAATGAATACCAAAATGAGGGTAATGAAAACATATGTATGGTCAGTCCTACTATATGGATGCGAATGTTGGACATTAAACAAAGAAACAGAAAA
>JAOYNN010527130.1:0-14606 GCA_025770095.1 Goniobranchus kuniei
TCTCTCTCTCTCTCTCTCTCTCTCTCTCTCTCTCTCTCTCTCTCTCTCTGTCCGTCTGTCTGTCTGTCTGTCTGTCTCTCTCCCTCTCTCTCTCTCTCTCTCACACACACACACACTCACACACACAGACATAAACACATCAAAGAGTGCTTACATTACACCAAGACTCCAGCCCTCTTTCTGGCTGTTACATTCAAACAGACCCAAATGCCCAACCATCCTTTCCTAGAGTAGGCCAGCAATTGTATGCAAAAACCAGAGGCAAGCCATTGAAATAAGTCTTGTTGCTTGAATTGGCCGGCATGACGACCACCAGGCAATATAAGTCTCAACCCGTGAATTTGCCGGTACCATGCCGGCAACCAGACAAACGTAAACCATTCTTACTCTTATTGTCCTGACTGCCCAGTTTTGAAAGGCAGGAGTTCAAAGGCATTTCCCAGGTGACCAATGGAGTGCATCGAAATTCTGGGCAGGTTCAGCCAGAGACTTGGCAGGCATGCATCATCAGTGCACATAAAAAAAAAAATTCGACCATTACATAACAATCGGGGTTTGACAAAAAAATCGGGGAATCAGGGTTTTGACGAAAATCAACCAAATATCGGGATGCCCTGATCAAATCGGGGCATGTGGCAGGTCTGAGGTAGGTGCTTGAATGGAACCCACCGGGCAAGTTTAAAAGAGGGTGACTGAAGTAGACTTGGAGAAGAAGTTTGCAGGGTGAGCTGATGGCATCTATGACCTGAAGAGAGGCAAAGACCTATGCTAGAGATCAACAAAAGTCGAAGGCTACTGTTGAGGCACTGTGCTCCATAAGGAGCAAAGAAGAATAAGACAAGATAGTTTTAATTTTCGTTCTTTTTTATATTTTGAGAATAAAGGTTTCCAAAAATGGGGAAAAAGAAAAGTGAGTATCGAAATATTCACCCTAAACTGCTTTTTTAAATACCACAGCAGAAATATATATTTGTTTCCTATTTTATAATGGTATGTTCGTAGATACATTTCTAAAGAAACTCATAATTATAATTTAAATAAAAGAAAAATACTTACTTTGACTTGGACATACTCATTATTGATGCAGCTCCTTGGTCTTCCACTAATGACATTTCTTGTTGATGCCTCCTTGGTCTTCTATGAATGTGTCAACACTGCTTGTCGCAGCTCCTTGGTCTTCCACAATGACATCCCTTGATGCATCTCCTTGGTCTTCCACGATGACATTTCTTGATGTAGCTCCTTGGTCATCCACGATGACATCCCTTAATGCAGCTCCTTGGGTCTTCCATGAATGACACTCCTTGTTGATACAGCTCCTTGGTCTTCCACAATGACATTCCTTGATGCAGCTCCTTGGTCCTCCACGAATGACATTCCTTGATGCAACTCCTTGGTCTTCCATGAATGACATTCCTTGATGCAGCTCCTTGGTCTTGAATGACACTCCTTGTTGATGCAGATATTTGGTCTTCCATGAATGACGCTATGTTGATGCAGCTCCTTGGTATTCCACTAATGGCACTCATTGCTGATGCAGCTCCCCACTCTTCACAATACACGACACTTCATGTTGATGCAGTTCCTTGGTCTTCCACAAATGCAGCCTCCACTTAAGCAAACTAGCCATCCAAGATGGAGGACACAGGAGGCTAGTGAGGTATTGCTTCCATCTCAGGTTGAGGCCGTTAGTTGCATCAATATAAAAAGACAAGAGAAAAATTAAGTAAGATCCAACAGCTGTCTACCCAGAGAAGGCTTATATTATTATGCTATCTTATGATCAAAAGTCAGCTGTAAAGTTCATATAGTGCTAAACAATTTGTCCTCCTTTGCATAGTGACTGTCTATGTTACATGTAGTGCTAGTCTGGATCATATACGTCTTAAATCATTGAGTGTTCTTTCAGTCCCAGGCCTAAGGTTTAAAAAAAAGGACTGGCAACCTGTTCTGCAATGATCAAAGCCATAAAAATAGTGCAGGACACTTTAAAAAAAATTAAGAGCTTTTTAATATAGCACTTAATTGACTAAATGGGCTCGAAGTGATTTACAAGTGTTCATTGACAGGCCTTTTTCAACCAAATACTTCTCTATTCATGTGGAGTCTACAGGGATGCAGCCCATTTTACAGGCACACTTGCTCTCATAAACTGACAAGATCCTCCTCTGCATAAGTTCTGAATGGGGTGAGGAAATACACGTAAAAGCCTTCCCCAAGGACTAAACAGCACCACCGAATGGCATGGATTTGAACACAGAACCTCACACTTAAAAGTCAAACAGCTTGACCCTATAACCACTCCAGTCAAGCCTGTAAGAAGAACCCTTAACTTGGTTAGGTTAAATTTAAAAAGAAATAGGAACAAACAACAAAAATTACCTGTACCTAAAACTTTACCTTTATAGCATTGACTTATCCTTGGCGAATTATCTTGCTTGTGATGCATGTGGCTCACATAGTCTTGTGCATGGTGCAGGTGAAGAAAATCAATGTTTTTTAAATTTCTAATGTTCAATGTATCATAAAACCCATATAAATAAAATGGTACCAGGATTTCTCATGTAAGATGTTGGTGCATTGTATCACCTTTGACATGCCCTCATGTCCATACTCCTCCATGACAGTGAAATTGTTGGGTCAGCACATAAAACCCAATTCGGCAGGTATTCGTGAAGTGCTAGGGTTGACGTCTTTTTCTTAGGCTTCAAGATTCCCATTCCAAAAAAGTTCATTGATCTTTGGGCATACTCAACATTTCATCAATATCATCTTTGTCTCTGAATTGAACTTGAACTAAAGTATACAAGCATGTAAGTCAACATGTAATTTAACAGCGGAGAATACAGCCACAAAATAAAGTGAGAAATAACTCACATACCTTATGATTAAAATTGTAACCTGTCTGAAGAAGCTTGTCTGGGGTTTTTGTTTGCAGCTTTCATTACTGGTACGTTGTTTTTTCTCAAAGTATTGGGTGAGTCGATACCATACTTTTTATCTAAGTGAAATATATGAACAGAAATTCATAATACATGAAAACACCAAGAGTGCAGGAGTCTCATTAGATATTTGAAAAGGTGAAAAATAAGAAGCTTCTCACCAAACTTTTTCCTTTGTGGGGAGCTAGCTTCGCATTGACACTTCCTCATCAGAGCAACGTGGGCCTTCTCCTCTTTATTCATGTCTCATGGACTTTTGGTCTAAGGAATCATTGGGGTCATCTTTGTCTGCAGTCTTCTGGCCTCTTTTTTTGTTTCCTCGCAGAACACTATCTTCAATTAAGTGTTTACTTAGCATAGTTTTTGTTTTGAAATTATGACACACAAAAAGTTCTCATAATGAAGATACCTGTCACCATCATCATGGTCGATGTTAGCTGCTACTCCAGACATCCCTAAAATCCTTCTCCAGTTCTCTCTGTCCTGACTCCTGTGTGCCACTTGTTGTATGCTCATGTCTGAAGCCATCCTATTGTTATCCATGTATGTGATAGGTGGTCTGCCTAGCTTCCTTCTCACCTCTGTATTTCCATGTAATGTTGTTGTCATGAGATCAGTATTTTTGTTTTGCATTGCATTGTTTACAATTTCAAGTATCTCTCTTGAAGCCATCAATTGTGCAAGAATGCTGACATTAGTTCTTTTGTCAGTCCAAGGTATTCTCAGCAACCTTCTATAGAACTATATCTTGGAAGCCTCTAGTCTGTCATCATCTGCTTTCCTGCAAGTCCATGCCTCACATCCATACAACATCACTGGCCAGACTAGACATTTTAGGAGCTTCATTTGAAGGCCTGTTGGCATTCCCATCCTTCCATAGGTTGTTCAGTTGAGCCAACTTCTGTTTTACCATTCCGATTCTTGAAGACATACCAGACAAAGCAACTGAGACTTATATAAAAAAATGTCTAATGGAAGGCATTGGCCTCAAAAGTAACAGTGCAGATGGGTAGATCATTATATTAATAACACAACAGATTTGACAGAAAAATTTAGCTAGAGGAAGCCAATAAAATGACATTTCCTTAAAAGCCTGCATTTCTGTCTACTTTCTTGTACACCAACCTGGGAGTTTGGTCATAAATTAATTTTCACAAAATCTATTGCACAAAGAAATAAATGTGGGGAGAGGCAACAAAACCATTCCCCATAAATATGACAGCAATTTATGACACATGAAAGATGAGTTTTGTCAGTGAAATTGATTTTACCTCTGAAATAAAATTTAAATTAGAGCTTAATCCACTATGTGCTCAAAGCACTGTCAAGTTTTAGTGTTCCCTGACAGGCCTTATTCCAACCAAATACCTTCTCAACTCCTTGTGGAGTAAAGAGATGCAGCCATTTTAAAGGTGCACTTTCTCTAGCATACTGACAAGATCCTCCTCTGCCAACTGTTGAGTACTCAATAACATCTGAGTGGGGTGAGGAAACAGTGTAAATAGCTTTTCCTAAAGACTAAACAGCACCACTCCGAGACCAGGATTCAAATTCAGGATCTCATGGGTACAAGTCAAATGCTATTTACCTAAAAAATCTTATGAAGGAAGACAGCAATGTAAATGATCCATTTTTTCTATACTCATTAAAATGAATTTATTATCTAAAAAAAACCCAAACTGAAGTTTTCATTAACTAATTTTGAGATTGTGAGCATCATAGAACAGTCAACATACCCCTTGCTGATGCAGTTATTTCGTCTTCCACCAACAGATCTTGTACAAAAAAGGGCCAGCTGTCAGACTTGGATGATATTGTGGCTTAGTAGCTTATAATGATGATATCACCTTGTGTCAACTATTGTTTGCATCTGTTTCCACCCCCTGTCTGACAATTTCATTAACAAGAATGAATTTTCTGTAATACACAGAAGTCAAGAGGAAATTTTTCATCCACAAGATCAAGTGTACTTGACTAACTGATGACCAATTAGAAGTCATAAAGAGTAAAATGTTTACACCTTTCCAAACAGCTTATCGAATGCAAGGTGAATATTGACGAAAATCACCATGTCTGAGGCACTGGAATGTGACAATTCCCTGGCTGCAGCCCTTCTCGACATTTAAATGAGGATCCAAATCTCTCCATGGAATCCTCCCTATCCTTTGCTCTGGAGTCTTGTTAAATCTCATTGGACACTCAAACTGTCAAGAAGGGAAAGATCGGCAAGAGAGAACTTAGTCTGGTAAAAAATAAACTGTAAAAGAAATTAGTGTGTGTGTGTGTGTGTATATATATATATATATTTTATATATATACACACATATATATATATACACAAATAAAAGAACTTCACCTAGAGCTCACCTTTAAATACACTAACTCATGCATCAAAGAATACTTATCTTGCACTGGCTTGCTGCACCATTACTACATACTGTGAGGCTTCTGAAATGGATTTTATGCATAAAGAGCAGTCAATAAAAGATCAAAATAAAGTTTCTTATCTCTGTCCCAACACAAATGCAAGGATCAAAAGGCACTATATTGCTTATCCCCCCAGCAGGCCACTGCATTCAGATGCTGCTTGTTGCCAGCTACCCATTCCATCTGAGTTGAGTGGGGTCAGCGAATTTAAAATGCCTTACCCAAGGACACAACGCCCATGACTTGTTAATGGGCCTGACTGCATCTGAAAGGCATGATTATTAGGCCCCTATCAGGTTTGAATGACCATTGTAAATGCCGCTTGACTCTTGACTCATGCTGAGTTGTTGTGTAGCAGAGCTACAAACGCTCCCATGCCCAAAGTCATCTGCCGATGCAATAATGACATGATTCATTGCCCCCTCAATAATAGCAAACCATTGTTGTAGCATGATAGGCCTATGTCCTCTATGGAGTGAGCACTTTATATGTACTTTTGGGGTATGAACATCCCAGTGGTATAGTCCTGAACCAATAGTTTTACCTGTTTAAGATATACAGGGTGTACATTTAAAATAAAGGAAAAGTCTGAACAAATATTACAAGAATCATGATCCTAATGTCGTCTTTCTAATGTTTTCTTCAGTTTACCATGATTTGTTCTTGTTGCTAGATATCAGCACAACAGCCTAGAAGATTAAATGTTGAAAGAAGATCAATTGGAGTAATTGCTAAATCCTTTTTCTTATGGTATTTCATATAAAATCAGTCATTTTTGCATTGTGTAAAAAAAAATAAAAGCATAACTTGCAACATTACATTTCATTATGGAGCATGTCATAGGATAGTAATGAATTCTACCAGGAGCCTGTAAAAAAAGCATAACCAAAACAGACATTCATTAATGAAACATACCAGCATGCATGGGCTTGAACTGTTGTAATGATGTAGGTCCTGAGGAATGGAGAAATTTCAATATCCTATCTATAAATCAAATTTATTTTAAAAAATGCAAAACTGAACTTCAGTCACCCCTGAAAAACATATTGAAATCTTGCCAAAAACTTGAAGGTATTGTGAAGAAAAAGAAACTTTTAGCATTATTGGTTGGCCCAAAATTACCTCATATAAGGAGCCCTGTACATGAATACTAAAACCAATTGCCAGACAATACAACAAGCCAGAAACCATTTCTTGAAATATGACAATGCTGATGCTTGAAGAACATAAATACTGTAAGAACACAAGAACAAAACAGTTGAACGACAATTTGCCATAGCCTGAATCTTCGCAGAAACCAATTTACCTGAATTTCTGGTTCATATTCAAGTCAAAAGCCAAAACGATGGTCCTCCTCCCCCTCTTTATCCATGGTGAATCTAGTTCAATTCATCCCATCTATCAAAATACCTCTTTTGTCTTCCTCTTATTGTCCAACAGTGCCATCTTGAGCATTCTATTGTCAGTACACTTCATTTCTCCTCTTGACATGATCAAACAATCTCACTTTGTCTCTGCATCTCATAATCTGAATATGACCACTATGGTATTCATTTCATAAGGTCATCTTTTACCCCTGTAGTTCATATTCAAAACAAAAGCCAAAGCGATCCTCCTCCTCCTCCTCCATGGTAAATCTAGTTCAATTCATCCTTCTATCAAAATACTTCCTTTGTCTTCCTCTTCCTGTCCAACAGTGCCATCTTTAGCATTCTATTGTCAGTACACCCTTCATTTTTCCTCTTGACATGATCAAACAATCTCACTTTGTCTCTGCATCTCATAATCTGAATATGACCTCTATTGTATTCATTTCATAAGGTAATCTTTTACCCCTGTAGTTCATATTCAAGTTAAAAGCCAAAGCGATCCTCCTCCTCCTCCATAGTAAATCTAGTTCAATTCATCCTTCTATCAAAATACCTCCTTTGTCTTCCTCTTATTGTCCAACAGTGCCATCTTTAGCATTCTATTGTCAGTACACTTCATTTCTCCTCTTGACATGATCAAACAATCTCCCTCTGTCTCTGCACTTCATTATTTGAATATGACCTCTATTGAATCCATTTCATAAGAGGTCATCTTTTTTCAACCCTGACTTGTTAGATCTCTTTTCCATCAAATTCCAGTTAAACATGCCTTTTTCATCTCCCCACATCCCCACTCCATATTGAATTCCTCATACACTTGTGCATATGCTTCTTTTTTTTTTCTGAACTGCCTTTTGCATTCCTTCAATGTATTCTTATACAACTTTGTCTCTGGGACCATTCCAAATCCTTCTGAGCTCTTTCATCTAACATATTCCACATTCCTCATTCCACCATTACAAAAAAAGCCATCCTCTGTAGTGAAATATTTTTACATGGCTAAATTTTCAATGATAAGAACATCAACTAATGTCAGTGTTTTTTTTTGTTTTTTTAAATGAAATATTTTACAGCAGCTGTGAGCAAAGGCTATTGACTTAATGCTACAACCCTCAACGATCAGAAACCGAAGAGGTTGTAATTGAATGGTGGCCACTCCGGACATATCAATAAAAATAATTATTTGCTTTGATTTTGTTTTCATCACTCAACCTTTGCATTTTCAAATTACAATATAGCACTTAAAATAAAACCAAAACTGATATCCGGGTGCTCCTATTTCATATGAAAACTAAATAGTCAGCAATCAATATTTGAACGTCATAACAATGCAGACCAAATTTATGTATGGTATTTTCTGCAAAATAAGTCAACACAATAACAATTTGTCTCTCGTGTACTTGCATGGAAACATACTGGTAAAGTGTCTAGATGGCTAGACACAACAATAAGGTTCGAGGTTTGTTTATAATCTGGTTATCTTGCTTTGACAAACTGCTGCCAATGCTAAGGTTGTAGTAGTATGTAGTAGTAGTACACACTACTGTACTACTGTAATGTGTGGTAGTGAATTTGTTGTATACACAAATGTATTTGTGTGTATTTGGACAATGATTTTGAATGATAATGAAAGGGCATGACCCAACAACGTTGCCATATAAAAAGCAAGTATGGAAAATATTGGAGTTAATTAACTTAACACAAATGACCAATGCAAATTGCTTTGTATTTAAATAAACCTGAATGTAAGGTGTGTTGAGATTGCCTGATAATTTACGGTCCAGGGCGAGGCCCAGGCAGGGGGTCGGTGGGAGGGTGTCTCCCCCCAAAGTTGAAGCATTTTCAAAATAAAAAAAAATCTATCTCCCAGAACATTTTCCTTAATTATACCACTTTATATTTATTTGGCTATAACTCTTTACATTAAGACACGTTAACATTTTGTTCACCTTCATATTAAGTATTATCATTATTAGGATGGATGATGTTTTGAGTAAAGTTTAACAAAAATTCTGCTCATCATATTTCTCCCCCTCAACCAGCGAACAAGTCACCCTGACCCCCATCTCTATCTTACATTTCTTTTGCTTCTTAGAGGGAAGGCTGATGAGGAACAGATATATTGCAATGAGATCTAAATCTATCTATAACTATTTCAGACTGCAAAATATCTGTGTTTTTTGCAATCCACAATTAAATTTCACAGAGATCACACAGATTCATTTCAAAACATTGCCATCAGGCCTACAAAACAAGAGATGGAAAATGGCTGCACCAAGTATTTTGTTTGTTGAAAGAGTAGCCTCCCCTAAGGGCCATCCATATCAGCTTTCCAAACTGCCGGTTTGATGCACAGAGTATGATGCACCAGTTCAGAATGTAGATGTGGATGGAAAACTGTTGGACTCAAGTTAAAACCGCCGGTTCGATGTGCCAACTGGCATTCCGAACCGAATGTTTCAACATGTATTTTCTGGTTGACAGTACGGATCGTTGAAGCTCACCAAGTTCTGAGACGCATGGGCGAGGCATTCATGAAGTCACAAAGCCCAGCCAGTCATTTATTTCACTTCCAATATCTTTTTTATCATTGATTGCACAAAAAATCTGATTGCATTTTTGAAAAGAGCAACCTCTTGTTAAAATTTGCGTTTTGCTTCTAATTATTGAAGAAAAAACATTTTTTCAACTGCTCATGTTTTTTACCACATGCACTTGCATCATTGAGACAAAGGGGTGGGGATGTTCTTGTCGCAGGCCATGTGCTGATATTACAAACTAGGGATACATGAAAATCTATGCTTTTGTACAATAGACATACAATTTGAATTTGTGTTGGTGTAGAGTGATTACATATCATTCAGCGTCAAGCCACACATATGGATTCTCTCTCGCTCTCTCTCTTCATCTCTTTCACATGCACACCTGCAGACAAGAAAATGTACATCATAATTTTATACCTTCTTCGTTCGTAGATCAGTAGAATATTAATATGGCTCTAGTGATCCCTTTTCTTATAAGCCAGTCTTTCATCAATATAGCTGTCCTTTTCTTTATATTTGCAGAGAGCAACATACACACAGCAAGCAACTCAGTCTAAATCACAACACTCCGTCATAATTTTTAAAAACTCAAATGTAGCGGGAAATTTTGGTTTCATTCTGTTGCGGCATTTCGGAACGCTGATGTGGATGGTGGTTTTATGAAACGCCGAACCATTGGCGTTTGGAGTTTGGAATGACGGCTTTAACTCCATCTCGATGCGGCGGTTTGGAACATAGATGTGTAGGGTCCTTTAGAAGTCATTGTTTTCGCATTTCAACCAAAGTGCCGGCAATGATTGTCGGAAAGTCGGCTTTAAGTGCCGGCTTTTACCAGTCAGAAGTTGGGCAAAATTTAGAGTCAATGTTATGCCAGCGACCGATTCGAGCATTCAAATTGAGTACTTCAGCACTATTAGCAGGAAATTTTCCCCATTTTATGATTGCCAGAATTCAGGCAATTGCCTGAAAATATCCAGGTCGAATTATAAAGATAAAAGTCAGCTGTTTACTTCAAATTGTCTTATGACATGGATAGTGATGACAATGATTGTGCATAGCCCAACAACGTAAGCTAAAAGGCAGAAAAAAAATAGGTAAACAACACAGGACAAAAGGCAAAGGTTGTTGAGACAGACAAACATTTTGTTTTAAAATCAAACCTTTTACTTTAAAAAAATTGCTATCTTAATGAACACAATCAGGCCAGGATCATGAACAAAAAGCAGGACAATTTAAAAAAAAAAATGAGATGAAAAATAACTGATAGTTTGTAGAACCACTTTTGAAGACAGAAAAGGGGCTCGAAAGTTTGTTTTTATAATAAAATATTTTAGAAAATTTTTATAATTTCAAAAGTATATCAGTAACAAAATATCCAACCACAAAAATATTTTTGATCATTTCATAAGTATATCAGTAACAAAACATACAACCGAAAAAATATTCACTGAATGTCTTCTGCAAAATAAGTTGTTTCCAAAAGCTTCCCTGTCTTGGAAGACATGAAATAAAATGCTCAAGAATTTGACTTATCTGAAAGCCGATCTTTCCAAGGAATTTTCAGGTTTGGGCCATATTGCCAAGTTACGAATAAAAATTAAACTTCATATCTGCACAGCGCAAAAATGTGTTACACAAAGACAGCAAACCTTCCAGGACTGTGTAGGCAAACGTAAAGTAGAGGGTACTCCCAATTCTGACGAAAAGCCAAAATGCTAAAAATATGCACAGATTCAAATCAAAATCACAAGATGCCATGAAATGAATGTAAACTCAGAATAAGAGTTTTATATAGGAAAGGGAGACAATTTTAATGGTGTAGTATCTTTGAAAAAGACATAAAGTGAATCAGCATTTGTAATGGTGTAGATCAATGATATTTAAAAAAAAAAAATGATAACAAATAAAAGTAAAAATATGTACTTGACAAAAAACAAAAAAATGTGAGGAGGAATCAAAACAAGTTAGAAACAAAGTTGTTAAAAATGCAGTTCTGTTGCCAACAACCATCCACTAAGAGAGAAACAAATGCCTCTTGTAACTGCTGAGGGTCTGTCATGATGATTGTTTCATCTGGGATATCAACATGGCACTACTATTTGTTCTGTCCTTCCTGAAAAACCAGATATTAAAATCAGCTGAATGAAGAAAGGATAATCTTGAAGCATGAAATGGAGGAAAGGTTAAAATCAAATTAAATGCCAGTATACTTTCAACAATTATGCAATTAATTTATTCATACATAATATTGTAACTGATGTAGAGTGGTCACAGGGCACAGGGCACAGTGGTAATGTGTTGGTCTTGCAACTGAAAGGTCACAGAATTGAATACCGATGTGGCCGTTGTGATTTCTCCCCTGGTCACGTTTATTGATACAAATTGCCTTCGTTTTGTGGCGCTGTTCTTACGCTAATGCTCGGTTTTTGGTTAAAAGCCAAAAGACAAAATAGAGTGGTAATAAAAGTATACAAAATGGCAAAAACATTCAAAGCTAAAGAAGAATTTTAAATTAGATTCAGTCACCAAGCAAAAAAACTTGAACCAAAACAAAAAAACATCAAACAAACGAAAAACAACAAACTCCTGTCTGTTACTCTCTCATCTGGTTGCCTGCCAGCTCCTGTCATCCTGAGATTTTAAGGATACCAATTTTTGCATCCAGTTCTCACCTGCAAGGCATGGTGCAAGAGAAAGAAGACAGAATTGAAAGATCTGTTTAGAAAGTCTTATCTTGGTAACAAAAAAAAATTTCAAGAAATAAGACTACTACAATATATGTAAAAAGAATTAAACTAGGAGCACAGCATGAGTGAGAGAGTAGATCTACAGTGTTGTTTTTTGTTTGTTTGCTTTATCTTGTTTTTGTTTTTGGTTTGTGAGTGTGTGTGTGTGTGTGTGTGTGTAACTATACACCTACATTATGTAAAACGAGATTTCATTATCTATGTATGCTCAATATCAAAGTCAATTTCCAATGTACACTTATACAAAAAGCAATAAATGTTCATTCATTCATCTGTAACTAGCGTTGGGTTGGTTGCTCACTGTCATTGATAAAAGTTCTGAAGGTAAGGAGTGGATTCTATGTCAGTCCACATCAGGCCAGAAGACTGGCATTCAGTGGGTTTTCACCAAAGACATGTTAAAATACAAAACACATTCTCCCTCTAAAACACCAACAGGCACGAGGCCAGTCAAATGCAGCCAGGAGCAGTACATATATTAGAAGTATCAGTTAAAAGATACAAGTCAATTTTTGAAACTTAGAAGATAAAAGGAATGGAATGACAGGCAAAATGAGCACATTTCAATTTTCAAAAAATAGAGTTCCCTGCACTGACGTTCAACTTTGCCTCTTACATGTTCAGAGACAAGAGTATGCCATGAGATCATGACTTTAAGCCAATCAAAGCCTTTCAGAAATCAAAAGTTATCAAAGTAAGGTATTATATGAAGCCATTTAAACTTTTAATAACAGCAAGATCGGATTTGAAATTTGGATGAAATTTGAATATTCGAAATATTTTTAGGAATCAGAGTCTTTGAATTCATACAGCACAAAGTCTTTAACCATAAATCACACACCTATTTTCACAGACAATCTACAATTTTCTACTGGAAATTCATAAAAACAAAAAGCAGTTTTTAATTACAGGTTTTGCAACCAATCAAAATGCTGAATTTTCTCAAGTTGTTAGGCTCAATGCAATCTAAGCTAATGAATCTTTTTTCTTTATGTGTAGAGAGCTTTACAAACCCATTACATTAATTTATGTGTTTTTGTAAAGTTATGCCTACATTTAGGCCACCCAAGGCATAATCCTGAGGGCACCACTACTAATGTCCAGTGAATTTTTACCAATTTTTAATGTTTCAAAGTCTTGCTTTTATACAGCACAAGGTCATTGAATATAATTCACTCACCTGCAATGTCAGAAAATCCAAAACTTTCCTCTAGATATTCACAAAAACAAAAGGTCAAATTAGATCAGTGATGGCCCTACCTCTCGCCACTTCAAAAAAGAATGACAAGTTACAGAAACAATCTTCTGCTGTACCAAGAGGGATGGTGTTTGAGGTAATTTCTGAAGATCTGAAATTTCAACTGTTAATGAGAAAAAAACATTTGCAGATTTCTTCATGCAACTTGGATTTTATCTAGATCATAAAAGTGACAATTATATTCCTCGAATGGTCAGATGATTTTGTTTACATGCAACAAAAACACCTGTGTCCAAATGATATTTTTGCTCTACGTTACTAAGAATAGTATGCTTTCTTGAAAGTCATCTGTTCAAATGTTTTACATACAAAAGAAAATATGGCATTTATATAACCCCCACTTTCAACGGCATAGCCATGCTCACGACACTTTACAATGACATTTTACTCCCCTGACCACTCGTTAAGCACGAATACAGTTTTTCAGACGGAGATAGTGTTGTCTTAATGGCCAGTTAGGCCTACTTATTCACACCTGAGTTGAGTGAGGTAAGCAAAGTAAAGTGCTTCACCTAAGGACAGAACGCTGATGACTTGCAGTTATGAGCCTGACCACACACTGGCAAGGCTCGAACCAGCGTGGTCATGCATGCTTGTGCTGACTGTGGTGAATGCCTCTTGGCTCTCAACTCATGCCGAGATGTGATCACCACTTAGCCACAGATGCCCACACTGAGTGGGGTGCTAGCTTCTTGAAAATTTGTTTTCAGACTCTCTCTGTTCGTTAATGCTATGGAAGGTAGGGTTTGTTTAGCAAGTCCTTTCTGAGATAGATGATAAACTTGGAGCTCCCTTGTGCAAGTAAAGCCTTCAAAGAAGTCCTGGCACTTGAAAAATTGTGTAGGAGTTTGCTGAAAAGACACTGCCTGACCAAAAATTAAGTCCTACCATTTCCATCCATCTCTTATTTCACTGATTTCTGAGCCCAGGGTTCAGTTAAATGAGGAAGGGCATCCAGAAAAGAACACTCACCTTAAACTAGTATGAAAAACCTATAAAATGGTGAGCTGCAAAAGGAGGACACAGGGCAAATTTTTTTTAACTAGATAATGGCTAGAATTCACTTAAACAAGAGTAGTTATTCCCCTTCACAACATGAAAACTTTGCCTTAATAAAGGGTCTTCTTCATCTTTAAGTACCGTGTCTGAAACAGACATTGGCGATCATGTTCCTCCACTTATGCCTGTCTTCAGCTAACCTTATATATAAGGTCGTTGTTGCTACCATTCTGTATTGCCCACAAATTAAGACTTTCAATAAAAGTTATTCTTTGTCTTCCTCTACTGCGTTTGCCTTCTATCTTTCCTGTTATGGCTAG
>JAOYNN010527352.1:0-14600 GCA_025770095.1 Goniobranchus kuniei
GAAAACTGCCATAAATTGGCATCTTGTCTACGGTTTGATATATATATCACTATTTTACTGCATACTACAAAAACAAAAAAGAAATCCAACAAAACCCAAACCAAAAGCATAAACAACGACCCGTATCAACACAAAAAATCGAACAATTACTACATCTCCGGGCTACAAATAAGAAAGAAACTCCCACTAATAGAGATTTCAAATTTTCGCAGCATGGAAGAAATTGCATATTACACACAATACAGAGATATATCTGACCTTGGAATAGCAAAATGAGTAGGACTCACAAACAGATTTAAGGTCCTCTTCTTCATCCAGTGATGATAACTCAAATTAACTCCCCTCCCCTTAAAAATATGTAACTCTTCAAAGGAAAATTTCGAAAACAACACGAACGTGTAAAACAGACAATAAAGACTAAGATTTAGCACTAATTCTAAAGCCTTCTATAGCATAGTATATACCCTTTAATATTGAATCATAAACCTAACTGTATAACACAGATAGTTTTTAACATAGAAATAGCTGGGCAATAGGAATTAAGAGCCCAGAGATATGATTTCTACTTCTCTTGATAAATGATTGTGCTTTTTTTATTGGAACATACACTATGCTAATATTGGACAATAGTAGCTCAACAACTGTGAGTATTCTGGTGTGTGGTGTATCACAATAAAGAAATAAAAACCAAAATACTCAGTACCTTGTAACAAATGCAAAATTGGTGTCACATCATTTGATATTTCATATTCATGATTGTTATTCTAAAATAACAGTAACAGTATCTCTTTTGATGGCAAAAGTACAGTGAAACACCCTTAAACCGAAATTCTAAACACCCATAATTTTATTTTGGTTTAAACATATTTTGGTTTAAGCATTGTTGCTTAAAGTAGAAAAGGGGCAGTGTGTGTGTGTGTGTGTGTTTAGGTGGATGTGTGCGTTTGCTTGTGTGTCTTGGAGCTGAAGAGGATTTACCTTTGTTAAGACCATAACATATAGGGTGGGCTAAAAAAACGTCCCAAACTTCTAAAGCCTTCTAAATTTCTTGTTGTTTAAGTAATAGCGTTGAAATTGTTACATCGTAAAGCAAAAATAATTTTGTATAAGTATGTGAAGTTTCATTTGATAAACACAAAACCCTAAAAGCCAACCAGCCCTCTTTTGCAATTGCCCCAACTTTTATACAGATCTCAGATTCACGATTATTTACAAAGTTCTGTTTTGTAATGACTTCTTCTTGACTGCGTATGCTTTCATATCAGCAGACAGGTATTGTGTTATGATTGTTTAAATATTCTATTACCGTTAGAATTGTTACTATCTCTGATATTTTGCATTATGGTTTCAAAAAGATTGAACTGAAGTGATCTATCTAAAGAAAACAAAACAAAAGTGCAAAAATCGAAAGTACACCTCCTATCGTTTGATTCAGGTTGGATCAAAACTTAGATCAGGGCAGGCCTACATTGTATTTGGTTAGTCTACATCTACCATTCTAGAGCTAATTTAATTCTATATCAAGATCTAAATCTCAATCATATTACTATTTATTATGTTTTTACTTATGGGAGAAAGAAATGATCAAATCTCTATTTGAAGAAAAGAAAGACAGTGCTGAACCGTTCAGTACAGATCAACTGAAAGTGAAAGCAAAATTAATATCTGAATGTAAGGACACAATCAGGTGTGGAAATTGGAGGTGCTAGTCATTGATCTAGTGCATCTAGATCTAAATTGGAAAAACAGACTAAGATATTTAGGCCTGTTATAGTGCAAAGCGGGCGGGGGATTAATGGATCAATGGAAATTCCAAATGAAAATTGACCATTTTGCAGTGCAGATTTTGATATTGGCGATTTTGAAAACTTCTTACGTTTTTTCATGTAAATTAAAAAATAAATTGTTTACATAAATGAAATCTTTCAGGTCTAGTTCACTTGAACTGATATTATTGTTAGTGAAGTTTCGTTATGATCTATTTTGCCAATTTGTAGATATGAGGGTTAAATTTCAGGTAGTTTTTTTTGCCCACCCATATAAACGATCTGCTCCAATCATTACAAATGCAGACAACTCTAAAGTATTCAAGGTTATCTTTAACCTGTCATTGCAGTATTTCGCGGCCGCCGCAAAATTTACGAATGTCCGCAAATTACCAGAAATTTTACCCCAAAATATAATTTTCAAAAATTTTGCCCTCTTTTTGAGCCTTCATCGAATACAAATTTCACATCAAGCCTTTGCATGCCTGTCAGATTTGTTTCTCTTCGTTCTGAACCTTATCACCTAATCTATCAATCCGCTCACGCATATCCGCTTGCATGGTATTTTACTTTTACCAATCCGCTCAACACAATGCGTCTCACTCATTCAGAGTCCAATTCTTTTCTTACCGTGGCCTCCCTTGCCTCCTAAAAGTGAAAGTAGAAGCCTATACTATACTATAATGATAGGAAGAAACTGCTTGAACTGCTAGGCTACAAGTTTCTAGACAAAAAAATAGAGCTGAAATGTAAACATTAGTTCTCGAACTGCCTCTGCTGTCAAGGATGGCCTATTAGCGTATCACAATATTACAAATGAAATCTGGATGAAATCGCATTTAATTTCACATGAAATTTAAATTCAGAAGATGTTACATCTGATACTGATCTGATTTATCAATCAAGGAGTATTCAGATTCTGCTGTTAAATCCTACCATCAAGTACAATGAAGAGGATACTAGAACCAAGATGTAGACCTAGATCAGATCTGACCGATCTGGACCTAGAAAACCTCATACCAACGAGGTAATCATTTTTAAGGATTAAAAACTAAAAAGGCATAGTTTTTGTGTTAAAAGCAAGCTTGTATTAAACTGGAGGTATTCATCAATGTGATTTAAAAATTTGAGGTCAATTGCTCAAAAAATGAATTTTTAATGAATATTTTGGTATGACTGGTAATTTGACAGTATCACAACAGGAAAAAAACTAGGTAATGGGGGATGGAGAGTCAGAAACAAACTTGGTAGATTAAGTGTTATTCGCAATCTTCTTGGCTAATGCTAGGCCTACTAGCCTACGGCAGATGTCTATTATTTTTTAAATTTTACTGCCGGCACTGGTTGGCCAACACCGATGATCATTCAGCCACAACCTTAGAAAGTCATTCCTCTTTCTTATTCCTTCTGTGTTAGTCTTTGTCTCTCTCTTTGACTCTGTTTGTCTACATCACAGCTATTCAAACCAAACAAATAAAAACAAAGAGGAAACATAAACATCGAGAAAAGAAAAGGAATCCTATGCCCCCTCGAAAAGAGGGAAATATATTTGAAAAATAATTTTTTTTGGTAAAATTGCGATAATTTGTGGACAGTCATAAATTTGTGGCAGCTTATGTTCTAAAATCTTGCAAAATTTTCTTGCAAAATTTGTAAAATTCTGCAAAAGTTCTTGCAAAATTTGCTCTTTTATATTGCAAATTTTTGCAAAATTTTGGATGTTAATTTGCAAAAAAAACGCATGACAGTTTAACTCCTCTGAAGATCTGCAAAAAATATTCATTTAATGTATGAGTGGTCAACAAAATGGTTGCTCACATTCCATCCAGGAAAATGTAAAACAATGAGATTAGGGCACTCAAGAGTCATCTCCCCAAAATACAATCTTAGCCCTAAAAGTGTGTTACTGTGTTCGCATCAGGTGGCCACAATTTTGAGCGCTTACAATTAATATCAAATTTTTAAACCAGTTTCCTCATAGATAATTTTATGAATATTTACATCTACATTTTTGCCTTTTAACCGTGATTCCAAATGTGTTCTTATCCTAGACTTTTATGTTATAATTTGACTTTATTTGATTATTTTCGATTTTCACTTTTAACTTCTTAGCAATACACTCCATGATTGTTGCTGTCCTTAAAAGCAATCACCGCAGTGTATGTGCAAACAGTACCAATGGAGGGAGTGCACCTTTGTCGATATACAAAAGGCCAGCTATAACAGTATTGGCAGTATCAACAACGACCGGCTAAAAATAGAAGACATGGAAACTCTTGACAAAGTGAATATAGTTTAAAAGTGAGGAAAAACAATTCCCACTAATCAAGATATGAAACATGTCGATAAACAAGATTTTTATTCAACACAACGACTGAAATTATTAATCATTAACTTTAGGAGTATCATCAATAAAAGGGAAGAACTTGTTGCAATATTGGAAGAAACAAAGTATTATTCAACATAACGACTGAAATTATTAATCATTAACTTCAGGAGTATGATCAATAAAAGGGAAGAGCTTGTTGTGATATTGGAAGAAACAAAGTATTGATAGGAACAGAGACATGGTTGAACCCTGAAATCAAAAAAGCTCTGAAGTATCAATTGACGGATTTGACATCTATAGGAAAGACAAAGAAAAAAATCAAAGGCGGTGGTGTGTCCTAATTGCAATCAGAGATAACCTGACAAACAAATACATCCCATAGAGTGATGATTGTGAGTCTATTCCTTGCAAAATAAAGATCATCAACCGGCAATCTATGATTATAGGATCAGTTTCTAGACCACCAAATAGCAACATGAAGAATAATACAAACATCTACGACTGATGTGACTCTACTGGACTTTAGCAAGGCCTTTGATAAAGTCCACCATAAGTCTCCTAGCAAAGTTGGATGATTATGGAATCTCTAAACATACACTTTCATGGATATCTTGATTCCTATCGGGCCCCAATCAGACTGTCATGGTTGACGATAAAATGTCAAGACCAGCCCAGGTCTTGTCAGGGGTCCCCCAAGGCACAATCTAAGGACCAGTCTTGTTTTTGGTTTACATAAATGACATGCCACAGAGACTATCAAAAGGAACAAATATCCGCATTTTTGCAGATGACAGTCTACTATATCGAAAGCAAAATCTGGCCATGACTAAGAAGTTCTCCAATATGTCCTAAATTTGCTTAGAGAATGGGAATCTGATTGAAAGATGGAGTTCCACCCAAAGAAATGTGAGGTAATACAGGTCACAAAAAACAAAGACCAATAATGTAAGATTATACCTTCAACTATGAAAAATTAAAATTAATATAGAGAACAAAGTACTTGGTATTACACAGGACAGCAAGACGTCTTTTAATGATCATATGGTTAATGTCAGTAAAAAGGTTAAAAACCAACTTGGCTTCCTAAGGAGAAACCTATCTTCCTATCCAAGAGTGGGTTTTTTGAAGCTACTTGTTATAAAATGTTAGTTTGCCCGATTTTGGGGTACAGTTGCAGCGTATGGGATCCCAGTACCAAAAAATTGGTTGAAAAAAATAAAAAAATTCCAAAGACGGGCATGTAGATTTGTTTGTGGTAACTACAACATGAAGGAAAGTATTACATCAATGAGGAAGGACTTGAAATGGGATCAGGGTTCATGCAGCTGTGCTTTCTTAAAATTCAAGTAGGTTTCAAGGAGGTTTCAAGGCGAATTTTGGTGAATTCAAAGAGGCTTCACGCACCCGCCTCACCACCGATTTTCTTGAACGCGAGGGCGTTTGTCGCAGTCTTGCACCTTTTCTTTAAATTTTTTTCTGGACAAAATCAAATTCAAGGAGGATTCAAGGAGATTTAGGCCAAAATTCAAAATTCAAGGAGTTTTCAAGGAGATTTTGGGGGAAAATCAAATTCAAGGAGGTTTCAAGGAGCTCTTTGAAAATAAGGAGGCCGCGGGAACCCTGTGAGATACATTAGAAAGATGCAAAAATAGGTCAGGCAAAAAGTCTTTTCTGATACCAAATTTTAACATTAGTGTCTACTTGAGTTCCTTTTTTTTACTGAGCACAATCAGGTTATGGAACTCACTGCCACTTCATATCACACAGACAATTGAGTGTGAATCATTTGTAATCGACCTTAGATGTTCCCAATTCCTGTTCCGCTAAATTAAGACCTGATGCCATACTATAACACAAAGTCGTGTTTACCTTCATTGAATTTTGAAGTTGAACAATATTGGACTAGACTGGATGGGATTGAAACCAATGGAATATTCATCAGTAGAAAAAGATGTTGGTGTAACAATAGACGACAAATTATCATTCGACATGCACATTGCTGAGAAATCGGTAAAGCCAAGGCTACATTAGGAGTCATAAGACAGACTTTTAAATATTTAGATATGAAGTCATTCTGTCTTTTGTATGTCAGTCTTGTCAGACCTCGAGCAGAGATAGAAAATGTACAGAGAAGAGCAACAAAGCTAATTCCTGGCCAAAAAAGATTTCTCCTATGAAGAACAACTCAAAACATTAAAATTACCAATATAACATATCGAAGATCAGGGGGTGATATGATAGAAACATACAAAATTCTCAGGCGGAAAGTATGACCCAAAAGTTTCTGATCTATTTCAGAAATTTCATAGGGACCAAATAAATACCAGAGATCATTACAACAAATTAATCAAAGATAAATTCAAAGTGAACATCAGAAAATATTTCTTCTGTGACATAGTGTGCAATATCTTGGAAAAGTTTACATGAAAAGGGAGTATGTAATCAAAGAGCATAAAAAATTGGAAAAAAGACCAGAACATTATTTGAAAGGCCATTGGAAGTTTTACTACAACAATAGTCCTATCGCTGCATGATGCACAGCACATGAAATCGAAGATGAAGATGAAGAGATGCTACCAATCAGAGGCTAACTTAGCCTATAGTCATAACCAGAGTTGTGAGTATTTGTGAGCAATACAGTCGAAACAATGTGAGCAATGACACTACATGTGTTTGTTACATGTGTGTCCATGCAAGTGTATAGTGTATGTTTTAGCTTTTGAAGGGGAACACAGTGGGTGGCAGCTGGCGGGCAAACCTTAGCTAAGTCACCGGGTCACAAACAATGGGATTGTGTAGGCCAGGTTTTTTCACTTCAACTGTAGGTATGAGGTTCAAGCTTTTGTTTCATCACCAGTTTGTCAATAATAATGAAGAAAAAGGACAAGCAACATTTGAACTTCTTTTTCGCTTAGAGTTTTTTTTCGGTCCATCCACTTTCGGTTTAAAATGTATTTTGTAGGCCAGGCTTTTTCACTTCAACTGTAGGTATGAGGTTCAGACTTTTGTTTCATCACCAGTTTGTCAATAATAATGAAGAAAAAGTACAAGCAACATTTGAACTTCTTTTCATTTAGAGATTTTTTTTGGTCCACCCACCTTCGGTTTAAATGTATTTCACTGCATAAAATCAACAATTTAATGTCAGGAGAAGAATGTTGAAAAGCAGTTTATATCAAAATTTCCAAACATTTTCGTAAATCAAATTGGAAATTAGAACTCAAAGCTAAATTACATATTCTTAATTGCTTAATATACCAAAATGCCTTTTCACTTCTGAAAAACTTTTGAAACTTAAAACGAAAGCTGCGTGTCTATTGAAAGTACATATATATGTGAACCTACATTAAAACTGCTTTTATCGAGAAGTATGAGATTTCATATGCCGATTGAGATCACTTTTGAATGTGTATCTTTTAGGACATTTGGGGCATCCAAACGGCTTTTCTCCAGTGTGAGAATTCATGTGGCCCTGAAGTGCGCTCTTGATGGCATATCTTTTATTACAGTAAGTACATTCAAACGGCTTTTCTCCCGTGTGCGTTTTTATATGTCGCAGCAGAACACTTTTGAAGGTGAAACTTTTATGACACTCATGACAATAGAAGGGCTTTTCTCCTGTGTGGATCCTGATATGGTCCATAAGGTGTCCTTTTCTGTTAAAACATTTTCCACACTCATTGCATATGAAAGACTTTTCCCATGTGTGACTTTTCATATGGCTCTGAAGGTCATCTTCATACACAAACTTTTCATGACACTCATTGCATTCAAATGGCTTCACCAAGTGAGCTTTCACATGGCTATCAAGGTCAGCCTTAAGGCTGAACCTTTCAGAACACTCAGGACATTCATAAGGCTTTTCTCCTGCGTGAGTTTTCATATGCCGTTGTAGTACACTTTTGAAGGTGAATCTTCTATTACATTCAACACAGCAAAACGGTTTTTCTCCTGAGTGAATCCTAATATGTTCAAGGAGATGCTGTTTACGATTGAAGCATTTCCCACACTCATTACATATGAATGGTTTTTCTCCTGTGTGACTCTTCATGTGGCTATGAAAGTCATTCTCGAAGGAGAATCTTTTTTGACATTCAGTACATTCAAATTGTTTTTCACATGTGTGAGAGCTGATAACATGGTTGTGAAGGTCACACTTGAAAGCAAATCTTTTGTGACACTGGTTACATTCAAATATTGGTAACTTTTCTGCTGTGTGTGTTCTCATATGTCTATGAAGTACACTCTTGAAATTGAATATTTTATGACATTCACTACATTCAAATGGTTTTTCTCCAACATGTGTTTTCATATGGCTATCAAGGTGACATTTGACAGCAAATTTTCTATAACAATCATTGCATTCAAATGGTTTATCTCCTGTGTGACCTCTCATATGGCTATCTAGGTGACTCTTGCGAGCAAATCTCTTTTGACACACAGTACATTCAAATGGTTTTTCTCCTGAATGAGTTTTCATATGGCCCTGAAGGTAACTCCTTAAGGCAAATTTTCTTTGACATATAATGCACTCAAATGGCCTTTCTCCTATGTGAATTGTCATGTGCAAGGTAAAATCACACTTCCTACTAAAACATTTACCACACTCGTTGCATCTGAACTCCTTTCCTGCAGCTGGGTTTACCAAGGGCCCCAAATTGTCCTGAGAGTTGCCATTGTCACCTTTTATCAAGTCTTTGTTTCTTGGAAGAAGGCTATCAGCATAGGTCATCAGTAGATTATCTGCAGAAGGTATGAGAGAGCTAAAACTATGAGATTCAGTCAGCTTGTTCTGGTTGGTGCTGGCCACAGTAGAGAAATTTTCAGAACTTTGATTCTTCATCAAATACAAAGGGATTGGATCTGGATGATGTCCTGCAGATGATTCACAATTTGACTCCAAAGCCAAGCTATTACCACATAAGTTTATACTATTTGGTTCAGTATTTGAATTAGACTGTAAGTGTTCATAACTTTCTAGTGATTTTGAATAAGTTTCAATTACACAGTCTGTAAGAAGGATATCTATATTACTTTTACATTTCTCATTTGGGACTGTCTGATAAGGAAATCCCTCTGATAAATCACAATCTGGGTGAATAAGGGGATCTGCATGACATGCTTTCAAATCCTTTTGATCCCTGCTTGTAACAGTATGAAGTGTATCCGATGTTCTAGGGGATTCAGAATTCCTTACATGAAGAGCATCTGTAACACATAGAGTCAAGTCACTTTGGAGTCCATTTGTCTCACTAGGGGATGTTTCATGTGTTTTGGGGGATTTAGAACTGGGTGTGAGAAGTTGATCTGAAACTTTTGGTTTCACATAGCCTGTCTCAATATCCTCTGTTCTATCTTGCACAACAACAGTTTGCTCCAACATGTCAATCACTCTGTTTCAAAGTATCAAAAACATTTGAAGAGCTCTTTGACTTGTGACATTGTCAAAATAGCAAGGTAAGTAAAATTGCTTGCTTTCTTTAGATCTGGCATTTCTTCTGTCCTTTCTGGCTTCATTTTGTCTGAGATATTCGAGAAGTGTTTCTGCTCTAATCCAAAATCTGCAGAAACAGACAAATATGGGGAAAAACATTAAAAAAAGATATTATGTAAAGGATGCATGACAGTGGCAACAAGGGCAAATGCTTGCAGAAATTTCCTTTCAGGTATAAGTTAATCAGTAATATCTATTACACAAATGTCCCTCAGGATATAAAAAACTTGTTTTCTCAGATAAACCATCTGATTGTGTTTGCAAAGCAGATAAACAACACATGAGATTATTCAAATTCAAAAGTACATTGTATTGTTCTTTATTCATCCTGATGGGAAGTTCCATACTTTAACCATTTCCTAATGTTGGGCTACAGTCCTTATCAAAATTCAAAGTCCTTTATTGAGGGCCACATTTTCAAAACCAAACATCGGATAGAATTGAGATTTTGTGTATGGCTCAGGGATAACCATGGCCAAACAAAAATCCGATTTTCACATATTCATCTGGCAGAATTAATGACATTTTCTATTAGACCTATATAAAATACTCAAGGTGGTTGAATGTACAGTACATTTATGATACACGGTAAAACAATCCCATCATTCCCATATTCATTGAAACAAAAAGAGAATAGCTATTCAATAAAACTCTGTAGGTCTTTATCTTTTGGATCTAGAGTAGTATATTGCTATGACTTGTTCAACAGGCAAAAGAACATTGACTCAGATCTACTATAAAAGTGCCTGATTAAATTGAGATAAAAGTACATAGGCCTTGAGATTTAGGCCTAGACCTAGTTTTCTAAACCTACTCTCAAACTCAAACATGTCATCTCGATTTTTTATAGAACATTGAATGTACGTTGAAATTTTGGCAGCTTCACATTTTTATTATAAGACAAATAAACAAATTTCTCAAAGCTTATTTCGAACTGAAAAAAACATTTTCATTTGGTCATGGATACATCGAACCACCACACAAAATCTCAGAAGGATTAATATCAGAGTTTCAGGGATATAAACGATTTTTTGTGACTGTAAAATTTGAAACGGACTGTAGTAGGATTAGATGACTTTTTGTGATTTGGGGAGGAGAGGAGGCTATCTTGGTAATTTGTGGGCACATTGGATGGGTTAGGGGCTTCCCTATCAAAAGAGATTCCTTGGAGGAATAGTACACAGCTAATGGACAAGAGGGGGATCAAGAAGATATGGGAAGATTAACTGAAAGGCTGGTGAACTAGAGATGGATGTCTTGTATGCAGGACTTGTTAAGGAGTAGACTGCATTAGAGAATATGTCTAGACAGTCCCATCCTGGAGAACTTCTTCCATTGAAACCTCAAATCATTTGTTACATAAGGTGAAGAAACAAAGTTTACATGTTTTATAATCATATATTCCAAAGTAACATTTTATAAATGACATCCTTTTGTGAAGTTAATTTGATATTTTAAAAAAGGGAAAGGGAAGAATTCCCAGGGTCTTAAAGGGGGTGGGGAATGGTAAAAGTACAAACTTTTATTTCACAGCCTATGTATTCATTCAGATTATGTGTGTGTGTGTGTGTGTGTGTGTGTGGAGGGGGTGTTAAAAATATTTAGAAATAGACTTTGATAGGTATCATAATTTGATCCTGAAAAAGAACTTAGTGTGAGCTATCAGTATTTTTTTTTTAACTTAAAAATTCTAGCTAAAAAAAGCTCACTTCAAATTCTTGCTTCATTTAACCCATTAAGAGATAGACCGGCCAAAACCGGCCATGGCCAAAAATTCATAGGAGGGGCTAAAATTCACAATTTGTCCAACCACATTCACTGAAATGACAGGGATCACTAAACAAGTCGGCTTTTTGCCTTTGATGTTTGTTGTTATAAACAATCTGCATGAAAAACAACAATATCGATGTCATTGCAATTATTAGAAGAAATAATTAGTACTACTTTTTGTTCCCAGAAAAATACATGAAAATTACAGGTTAAAAATTGAAAAATGACTTTGAAACACATTTTGAAAATAGTTTGTAAAATTTGGTATTTCATTTATTTTTTGTCCCAAATTCTCGTTCTTGGTATCAATGTCAACTAGAGAATGTCAATAATATTATAGACTTACTTTTATCACCCCAAAATAATTAACTTTGATGTTGATAACTTGATATTTGTAACCTGCCTGTAAAAAATGTAATTTTAGGTAAATCGGGTAGCAACGGCAAGGGAAAGTCAGTTGGCTTCCAGGTAGCCCTACACCATTGGGCCAACTACCGAAATTGACCAATGGCAGCCCAGTATCAGGCTCTGGGCCGCTCCGACGGAAGGCCTACCCTGGACGCCTTCGTGTAACGAGGCTGGAGAGACAAGGGGAAATTTCACACCTCGTGGTGGTTATTTAGCAAGGTACATAAAATCGTCGCGCTAAAGTTAAAACATAAAAAAATGAATTGCGCTTTTAAAAGCAAAAACTTCAATGCAAATTTTATAAAAATCGGTCCACAAATAAAAATTCTACAGGGAATTTTGATTTAGAAAACGGATCTCTCTAATTTTGTAAACAATGGCTAATTTCCTTATTTATGGGTCAATTTTTTTGTTTCTAGTACCATTCTTTATATCTCGTTGAGCTGGTACTGATGAGCGCATTTTGTACTTTCAAAACCGTTTTGAACGCTTATCTAATGTTTCTCTGCAAACGTTTCCGCTGAGGCGCCAATTCACCGGGCCGTCAACTCTGACGCAATACTCTTAGACGGTCAAGAAAGCGTATCCTGTCAGTCAAAGATTATTTTGCATGGTCATTGGTCATCATTTCAATGGTCAACCAATCACAGAGAAGGAATGATTTCAGTGAAACAATGAGAGGCTCAGATGAAATAGACGAGAGCTTGAACCTATGAGAATCGACATGGGCGGAGTCTTAGGTCCGGAATCCAGCGGTTTTTCGTGAACTTCAAAAGAAAGACCCTCATTTTGTATGCACTCATTAAAAATCCCCTAAAATTTAATCTGAACCTTAAAGGGTTAATGAAAAATCTTTCATGAGGTACAGTGTCAAAGGTCCTTCTGAAGTCAAAATGGATAACATCTATGCTTTGCCTTTTATCGATCAAAGTTTGTATAATCCTCCACAACTTGTAAAAGTTAAGTAGTACAGGAACAATTGCTCCTGAACCCATGTTGACAGTCATTTAAAAGGTTATTGGTTTCAAGATTAAGCATTATGACATCTTTCAATATTGATTCTAATAATTTACATAAATTCAAGTTTAACTAATAGGCTGATCATTTCCTGCATCTGATCGACATCCCTCTTAAAAACAGGTGATATTTGCTCGTTTCCAATCCTTTGGGAGTATTCCGGAATCTAGAGACTTTGGAAATATTATATGGAGTAGAAGACATATTTCACCAGCTACTGCTCTTAGGAAATACTTAAGGTGGTAACATGGAATTTGAAGGAATCTGCAAAATAAACATAATTCACTTGTATCCTGTCATCGTAGCTTTCTGTAAGGAAAATTTCAAAATTCTGCACAAAATTCTGCAACCAAAATGACCAGATTCTGCAAAAATTCTGCAAGGATTTCGACCACGGCAAAACTTTTTCCATACTGCTTTAAAGAATATAATTACAATTAATCAAAAGCTGAGAAGTAGCACTATAGACACAGTTTGAAAATTCACAAATCCCAAAAGCCTAACGATTAACAGCATACAACCTGTATTTTTGTTTAGAAATACAAGCTGATAACAAAAAATTCTAGCAAAAAGTACGACAAATTAGAAACAAGACGCCATTGCATAATTTCAAAATCAGGCGGACAGCAATTTATGCTTTGTCATTAATACAAGTAGCTGATTACACAAATTTGTAATCTATTCTGTAACAGGCAGCCAGCAAAGGCCATTCAGGATTGGCGTTACATGATCAAATTTTTTCTTTTGAACTATCAATTATCAATTTCATTATGCTGCACAATTCTGAGCTGTCTGAATTCGTATGATGGGGAAACTGCTATATATAAATCATGCCAAATATTTTTGTACATGATGTATTTCATTATTTTCAAAGAAATATCAAAACATTTGTGTCTAAGTTTAGGAAAAGAGAGAGAACACTCAAACGTCGTCAGCTCGGTTCATTTTCTTTTTTTCTTTCTTTTTTTCTACATCTGAAAACATAATAATTCTACAAAAATACAAAAAATCAGTCTGAAAACGTACTACTTCTGCAAAGTTAGGCAAAAAATCAAAATTCCTCAAGTTTGATCCATTTATCCACGATCGCGCTGCGGTTGCAACACCCGCAGAAAACTATGATGACAGATAAGCCTTTTGCATCTCAACTCCCAAGAACATGAAAATCAAGCACAAGTGCTCAATAGATCTAGATCTAGAATTTAGCGTTGAGAAAGACAATAAAAAGTTATAATGAAAGTTTTATAGCCTAGACTAAAGAGGACGGTTCAAGGAATTTGCTGTGACGCAGATTGATTTACCTATGCATCTCTTCCGTTTGAGCTAGATCGAGAATCTTATAATATGGTGGCATGGCAACCAAGTAAAGAATGGAGACTGCAAGTACGCCAACTGACTGCGCCCTGCTCTAAAACAATACAAACGGCTGTTGCTAGAGATAGAATCTAGATATATTTTGCTCATTGCTCTTGTTCATGTAACCATGTAAACAGGCTGACGCACAGATTCAACATCAAACATCTAGTCTAAATTGAAATGGGTGTTTACAATCATACACATGGACCTCGGTCTAACCTGGGCCCACTGTCAGTCGCCTCGAGAACATCGCGCGAGTAGGCCCTAAATAATTCGGCCAAGGAGGAAGTTCTCGGATAAAATCGGGGTCATTATTTTAAATGATCAGTAAAACACGATTTCGTCGAAAAGCGTTTTCAAAACTGTATCATTAGATCTACCCAATCTGCCGAAGTTTACTGTCTTTTTCTCAACTCCTCCCCCCCCCTCACCCCTCAAGCCGAAGGCCCCCTAGATCTAT
>JAOYNN010527574.1:0-14590 GCA_025770095.1 Goniobranchus kuniei
CCCCATGTTCTGATTAAAACAATGTTTATGTTACCTCTGCCCAGGTGATGATGAATGTGCCAAACAAGATTTACAAAAGGCTTCCAATCTTGGTGGTGGATTTGCTAAGCAGATGTTAGCCGCTATGAATCCTTATGCAGCTTTGTGTAATCAGATGCTGGGTGAAGTCATGCAAAGGTTGAGGTCTGGTGAGGATGTGAGCAGTTAAAAGTACGATGATGGGACTTCTGATGGAGAGAGAATTGTTTTGCTGTGCTACACTTACAGATGAAAAGTGGCCATGTATTCTATATAGTGTTTTTGGGGGGTAGGGTTTGTGGGTTGTGTGTTTTTTGTTGTTTGTTTTGTGTTGATTTGTTTTGAATAGGGTTTGTTTTTTGTTTGTGTGGGGTGGGGGGGTTATGTTATCACATGTAATTTCTGATGTACTGACATTCTGTTAAGGAATGAAATGATCCAGTGTTTCTGTTTCAGGATGAAATTCTCTACATTCAACATTCCTGACTCTGAATGATACATATATTATTAATTATTACTTGCATACAGTAAGGTTTATATAAGAGTCTTATGAGTCTTATCACGTTGAATTGGACACAGATTTTCAGTTTTGGTTCGGGTACTTTGATATATGGACATGTTCTCTTAATTGAACTGATTTTTTTTTCCCACAAGGAAGACCAGTAAACAGAATTACTTTGTTATTGAACTCTTATTGAATTGCAGTGTGGTATTATTATGATAGTCATGGTTTTGGAGCGCTTATAAAATTGTAGAAGCCTTTGTGGCATGGATTGTAGGTATCGTCTCCCGATAGATGTCTCCCATCTACCTCTGTCACCTGCATTTGTGTAGGCTTTTGTTCTCTTTTTGTTTTGTGTTTTTGTCTTGTTTTGTTTTTTTCATAACAAGTACAAACCTCCTGACTTTGTGGGAAAGACTGTTGCATTTTTAGTATTTTTATTACTGTCGACTATGCTTAAGTTGACCTTTTTGGGGAGTGGAAAAAAGATCAATACATGCGAAGTTCAAAACAACCGTCAATGTTTTGGAAGGCGTAATTGCACAGATTTTATTAACCGGATTATCTCCCCTCACTGATGTTATTGATAATGGGTTGTGTGCCGTTTTGTGTAACAGTAACAGTAACTATGTAGGCCTATCTAGTCTCGACCTGTCTTTTGTCGGAGTTTTCTTTTTCCTTTTAGTAGAGTTTTTTTCTTCTGCTTATTTCCTCTTCCTTCCTCCCCTCTTCCCGCTATAACCTCCATTTCCTGCTTCAATGAGGGAACAACGTATTTTATACTCTTACTCTTAGTCATCCAGCGCGTATGTTTCTAGATCATACCTGTATTCCCTCTTTACCGATGAAGCTAAAAAGCTAAAGAAAATAAAACAAACAGAAAGTGAAACTAAAATGTAATGCTGTGCCTTGCGATGTGTACACGATGAGAGCTGGAGTGTAACTGGCAGAGGAAAAGTGCTAGCCTAGCTCGTTCTGTGGTATGAAGTACACATCAGGCTACTTGATGTAATTACGTTCCATCCGCATACTGTTTTTCCCCATCCCCAATCTGCTTCCCCCGTTGTCTCTGATGCTCTTCTTGACCAGTAGTACTCCTGTAGGGGGCCTACTTCCTAAACAGCAGACTCAAACGATATATGTTTGCCTTACATAAGCCTACTACACTGCATTTTTATGATTTACGCGCCGGCACATTCACTGCAAGTCTGCCTTGTCTAGGCCTAATCATGACGGGGTAACAATACATGTGTCAGTGGCAATGCTCAGCCTATCGATAGGCCATGTTGACTTAGGCCTACTGTCATAATTGGTTTTGCGTCTTCTCTGGCCTATAGGCCTACTACATGCATGTATGTATGGTGTAGGTCCTTCATCCCGTCCGGTGGCTGCGGCAATTGACAGGTCTAGGCCTTACTTGCTCTAGGAATATTATGAGTTGTTACTGGAGAGTCGTGTACCGGTAGGCCTACCGGTGCCAGTAACTTTGAATCAACTCATCCGTTTCCTTTTTTTTCTAACTTCGATGATGGGCAGAAAATGTCTATCAACACATGCAAAGCAACGCTTGTGTTGAAGTCAACATGAGGGTTTTAATTTCTTAGTATTTATTCAAAGCGGTCCTTGTTCCAAAGTAAAAAAATCAACTTATGCGAAGATCAACTCAAGCGAGTTCATTTTATGAGGAGTGGACTGTAAATTGTAATAATAAAAATAATAATATAATTTTATTAAACCGCGTTCATCCCAAGCACTTTGCACTTAACAATGCAAGTCAAATACATCATATGGCACCACAATGCAAAACACTAAGACATGTCAGCATCAATAGCAGAATGCTACAAATCATAATAATTGCACAATATTTACAAGAAGCTATCTTAAGTAAGAATAAATATAAATATTTAACAGATATGGACAGCTATCATAAAATTATTGTGGGAAGAGGAGGGTCTTCAAATTGGTTTTAAAACTGGACAAACTTTCTGAATGCCTAATTTTCTTTGGACGACTATCCCAGAATTGGGGACCTGGAAAGAAAAGGCTGTTCTTCGATTTTTCGGACGATTTTTAGTTTCACTAGCGTAGCATTGTCATTTATTGATCCTAAATCTCTTGAGGGAACATACATTTCAAGGTCTTTCAAATATAAGGGGCCATCAGAGTTCAGAGATCTTATACATACAGTAGAATACTGTTAAACCAAAATGTTTGGGACCGAAGAAATCATTTTGGTTTAAACATTTTGGTTTATCCATTTCTAGAGGGCAGTACGTAACAAGAATTCAATGCTGTGCGTTGTTAGGACACCCACCTCTTTTCTTCCATCATCCGTCTCTCCTCACTGTGATTCAGTACATAGACTAGGCCATAGACTAGGATGGACTGTGTGTTTGTGTATTGAGCGAATAGAGTGAGGAAACCGTTTCTGGGTGTCCATCGTTACTATAACTTCACATCACGTTACAGTACTTTAGATTTGGGTTTTCGGTTCAGCCGTGTTGCAGATGAAATTAATTTTGATTTACTGTTAGCAGCATAAGAAAGACATAGAGGTCTTAATTTGGTTTAGCATTATTTTTGGTTTTTGTGTGTTCTGCTGTAATTCTTTTGCCAACTGGGAGCCAATGGAGATGGCAAAGGAGGGGGCAGCGGAATCCATTGTTTTCTTTTTTAGGACGAGACGAGCAGCATTATTTTGTGCAGTTTGGTGGGATTTTATGTTATGTTTGGATGTTTGAGCTACTGATGAATTACATTAATCCAATTTTGATAAGACCAGGGAGTTAAAAAGGAGACAGGCAATTCTCATAAGGAGAAGGTAATTCTTTTTATCTCAAAGTACCTGCATTTGATTAAATGATGGACATGGTAACTCTGAGAAGTTGTTGGTAAAACCAAAGCTCTGCAGCTTTTAATCTTTTATCGTCCACCTTTGTTTGTCGTCCAGGTTTCACAGCCATATAGCATTATCGGCCATACAGGGCATTCTAATAGTCTGATTTTGAGGTGTTTGGAATGATTTATCTTTCCATACATTTGTCATTGAACTATTCTTTGCTTTGCCATGCCTACTCTTGTGATGATGTCGTTGCTGCATGTCCCATCTGCCACCTTTATTGGTGGTCTCTTTGCTAGTGACATGCATGACGTTAGTCTTTTTAGAGTTTAATTGTAGGCCTGCTTCGTTCCCAGCTGTGTTCACCCTATATAGAATTCTTGCTAGTTAAGTTGTCTCAGACCTGTGTTGTCTGCATACCTATGTGAGAGTCAAAATGTACGTCCAATTTTTAACATTATATGAAAACTCAACAGTGTTATTGTCAAGATTCAGACATTGAACATCAACTCTCTTCAAGACATCTTTACTCGCAGACATCAGTAATATCAGTTTTCTTGTCATTTAGCTGCAAACTGTGTTTATTCATCCATTCTTGATTTCAGAAAAACATCGTTCAATTTGCCTAGTCAAATTGCCAATACAGTTAAATGATACAGAGTCATAAATCTGTGAATCATAAACGTAAGGATATTTAAAAGCAAATTTAGAGATAATTTCAGAAAGAGGTAACATGTACATCATAATGAAGAGTATGGGTCCCTGTACTGAACCCACGACTCACCTAAGTTAAGGGCATGTCCAGAGAATTTAATACCATCAACCACCACCGATTGCTGGCAGCCAATTAGGTAGGATCTAAACCAGTTGAGGGCATTTCCTGTTAAGCCAAATCTTTTCTCAAGGAGCTTCAACAGAATGATATGGTCATTTGTGTCAAACGCAGCTGACAAATGCATAAGATATAATAACGTAACTTGATTTTCCATGGCATTTGTAAAGTGGTCATTAAACACTTGAAGTAAGGCGGTCTCAGTGCTATGCCCCTCTTTGTAAGCAGATTGGAATGGATCCTGATGGCTGTTTTTGAGAAGATAGGTTTTAAGCTGAGCTAGTACAACTTTTTGAAGAATCTTAGATACAAAGGGTAAGTTAGAAATTCCTTTAATTCATTTGGATCCAAGGATGTTTTTTTCAGTGAAGGGTGAAAGAGAGCCATTAAAAAAAGTGAAGAACGCTATCTCTCAAAGAAGTATTAATGATTAATTTGATGGATGGAAGTATCACATCTCTGCATGAGGATAATAGACCAGCAGGCAGTGGATCAAGTTCACATGATTTTACAAGGGACTTCATAATAAGACCATGAACAAACTCCTCTGTAACAGGACTAAAAAGCTCGAGTTGCTTGCCTTAGTATATCACATCCTCCACACAGATTTCATGAGAATCAAGTTTGATCTTGAAGAGAACATTGCAAAAGCCAGAAGTTTTTCTTGCTCATCTATATTAGTTGGCAGAAAAGTGCATTTTGTGCAGCCGAGTGATTTGTTACAGGGTCTGAATAGTAGTTTGCATGAGGAGCTTTTATCGATTGTATCCAAAACATAATTACACATAGTTTTTGTAGTTTTTGCTTTCCACTCACAGTAGCGAAGTCGGAACAAGTCTTTATGGATAGTCAATCCTGTTGTCCGTAATTGTATTTCAGCTCTTCGACATACAGTCTTGGCCATCTTGACTTCTATTGAATACCACAGTGTGTAGTCCTTGTGCATGATTACTCAGTTCTTAACTGGATCATGGTTATCTAACACAGATCTGACATGCTTATTCCAATTTTCGGCTATATTTGGGGAATCCAAAGCTATTGATGAAAAGAAAGGGCAGATTTGAAAATGTCTTAATTGATGTTTCTTAGGTTGCGGGCGGTAACAGCTACTTTTTCCATTTTGGGGCGTGGAATGTTGAGGATAATTTTGAAGAGGTCACGGTCTGAGAAAGGGAGGGGATAAACATTTGCACAACAGTCCGAGGGGGAATCGGAACAGTAACACAATCAAGTATGTGACCTGATCTGTGTATTGGATCAGAGGCGATCGTGTTCATGTTGTTTTGATCGAGGATTTCAATTATTTTAGATGCCACAACAGTGTTATTGAAGTGAAAATTCAGTCTCCTAAAACAATCAGATATCCAGGGTTGATGGTGAAGGGTGAAATTAGATCATAAAGTTTGTCCCGGACAGTGACAATTGAAGACTTTTTCTTGCTTCTAGTTGGTCGATACACAATGAGAAAATGGAAGATATTAGGAGGTCAGGTGAAAGTAGTGAGAAAGGTCTGCAATGTAGAATAGTCAGAGATCACTTCATAAGAATTGAAGTCTGATAGCGACGAACAAGCAATGACAGCAATGCTCCCGCCATGCATGCTCATCCTTGGAAACGATTTAAGCGAACAGGCAGGCTGGGTCAAAGCTGCAATGAGTGGCTCATCTCCGATCGGTTTAACTCATTCCTGCTCAAGGGCATCTCACCATAATCTCTGCTGGTGCTCAATCAATGGGGCATGACAGTGGAGTGTATAAATGTTGAAATCTTTCTCATGCTCATAAATATTCATATATAAAAATATTAAACATCCACCAAAAAAAAAAAATAAACAAGCTTCAAGAAAATGTATAGGATTTGTGCCAGAAATTATATTACAGACCTTTTAAAAAAATTAAGTTGAAAAAATGAAAAAAGTGATCCCTTTTTGTGAAAAACAAAGTTTGTTTGTCGTTATTCTTTTTTTTTTTTTATACAGCCTTTCATGGAATTTATTGAAGCCGTTTGGCATAAATTGCAACCAGTCATTGTCTCCCTGGTCTACTACTGGCCATTTTGATGCCGTCTGCAGAACACTGAAAACAGTGGTATTTTTGGCCAGTCATGTGGTTTATTGCATATTCGCCACTGCGGGTATGGATAATCCCTGTGATGCTGAGGGCATCAAGGGGTCTCTTTCTTGATGGTTTGGCAGGTTGAGGAGGGCTTTCACTAGCTGTTGGTGGAAAAGAAGGTGACAATGGGCTGCTGCGGGGCGTCAGTGTTGGCGTTTTTCATCAAAAGAAACAAGTTTATGATGGAGATCTGGAGAAGATACCAAAAAAGGTAACGTCACCATTTTATGCTGGTCCTTCCCACAGAATAATATGCTCTATGTTGATCACTCATCTCCAAACATTCCTGAGTTGTAGGACTCAACAGGAGCTGGAATGAGAACATGATTGTAGCCAGTGTTTTTTGAGCAGCGCAGCACTGTTACCATTTGCAGATCACTGTTGGTTGACAAGACGTTCACCTGCCTGTTGTCTGCCACAGGTTTGCAACCATCATAACTTTCTTTTTTAGGCAGCACAGAGCCACCCTTTGCAGTTGCTTTGTATGGTTGATCATGAGTAGGAGGTATCTCTCTGTAACAAGTCGGCGGCAAGTTTTGGTGACGAAAAGACGTTATCGAAGAAGTCTTCATGATATGGCTCTGCCATGTTCATGACTACATCATAGCCATTTCCATTTGGAGTTGCAGTGTCTCTCTTGCCTGTACAGACATGGAAGTTTAGAACAAAGCCAGTCTTGGCTTCTGCGCAGCACCATGTCTTCACCCCTCACCGGGTTGGTTTTCCTTTCATCTACTGCTCGATGCTGAGCAGTCCCCTATAACCAACCATGGCTTCATCAACACTAAGTAGTTTGACTGTCTTGTACACACTCGTGCACACACTCCTGACATGGTTGAGGACGGGGCGCATTTTATAGAGGGGATTGAAGTTGTCCTCGCCACATGCAGGTTGTGCGTCACTGTCATTCGATGAAAAAATTGGTAAATGTTGCTATAGCGCTATCTCCCAAGCACATCAGAAACTGATGTTACCTTCCACAGGGTGTCGGATGATCATTAAAGGTAAGTATCAGGAAGTATGTGCAGTCCAAACATGATATTTACATATATGTTCTTGTATATGTCCTCCGGAGTGACTGGTTTCCAGTACTGATCTGGACCATTGACACATTGCTTCTGAGTAGCATAAAGGTTTGATTGATGCACAAACAGTTCCATCATCTCACAATCAGAAACAGTCTGAAGTAATTTGTAGGCTCACTATCGGGGGAAGATCATGAACACCACCTTCAGGCTCAGTAAAGTCTTTCATCTTGTCTCTCACACTTGTCAATTCTTCACTCAACTCTCCTTCATAGGTCGTCTGAAGTTCTAAATTTACTTTCTAGTTCGTTTTTATCAGAACCATTTACTAGATCTACAGAGTTAGACTCGTCATCTAACATCATCAGTAACATTGGCATCTGACTAATTTTCATCATCAAATGTATGTTTGGACGAGGGATTCAAGAAATTGCAAAGCCATGATGATTGCTAATTCACACAAGGTTGTAGAAGAAGTAGACAGTTCTCTAAAATCAGTTGTGTAAAAACGAAAGTAGACATCAAGACCAGACCTGTAATCACTAAAAAAAGAAAAAAAAAGTCTAAATCTCCTCTATCCAAAGGTCTGGATGGTGTACAATTATAATTATAATAAAAAATGGTCACATGGTTCTAAAGCACATTCAAGTGCTGAGGTTGCCTAGGCCTGCTCAATGTCGCTCTGAACAGGAAGGGGGTATGTCGCATTTAGGTGCATTGCATGGGAATGGGTTAAACTGTGTTTCCGTCAGAAATGCTGTGAGTTTTACCTCAGCTACTTTAACAATTAAGATGATAAACTTTAACATTCAACAGTTGAGTCTCCTTTCGTTGGTGTAGCTCAATAGATTGTCACGTTGTGCATCATGATTGTTGAGTCAGCTATGTTGTTAACAGTTTTATATCGATATTAGATTGTTATAGTCACACCCAAGACCAGAATGAACTAGGGTGGGACGGTGAGTGGCTGCTCGTTGAATAGCCCTACTCTGGCAACATCGTCGTCCTGTACTGCCTGTAGGCTATTTTAATAACTGAAGTTTGTTAGCATCGTTCTTTTCAAACTGATTTTTGAAATGAAGTTTAAAACAACGTTTGAGTTTTCCTGCCTGTGTCTTCAACCTTTGAGTTTTAAAAATTGTTTCTGGTTCAGAAATTGTGTGTATTTAAGTATTGCAAGATCGGCTTTTGCATTGGTTATTATGCTTTGTAACTTTTTCTGTATTCCATTGATCTTTTGCTTGATTTACCTTTTTCTAATTATGTGTAGTAGGCCTATTTTATTGACGTCAAAGAGAAATAATTCCAAAAGATGGTAATATTGCTATAGTCCGTTTCAAAATTTAAAGCCACAGAAAAAGGCTTATATCTCCGAAACCCTCTTTTTAATCTTTCTGAGACTTTATGTGGTGGTTCGAAGCATCCAATACCAAACGAAAATGATTTTTTCAGTTCAAAATCAGCTTTATTTGAGAAATTTGTTTACTTGTCACGTATTAAAAATGTCGAGCTGACTTCAGTTGTATACAGTAAAGAATCTTGTCGCAACTCAAAATGTGACAATGCGTTCGGGGTTGAGAGTAGGCTTGGGAAACTATATGCACTTTCATCTCAATTTATAATAGATCTACATCATGTTCTTTTGCCTATTGAACAAGTCGTAGCGACATGCTACTCTAGATCCAAAAGAAAAAAAGCAACGACTTTTTTCCTAGCATTTTTCTTTTGGTTTCATTGGATGTGTGAATGAATGGGATTGTTTTAATGTAAATCATAAAATTATTGTACATTCAACGCTCTTGAGTATTTTATATAGCTCTCATAGAAAAAAATCTTTAATTATGCTAGATAAAAATTCAGCATTAGGATTTTTGTTTGGTCATGGTCATTTCAGACTCATACACAGAAGTTCAGTTCCATCCACTGTTTAGTTTTGAAGATATGTGCCTCAATACGTAACTTTGAATTTTGAAGCACACTGTAGGATATCATGTACCTTCTTCAATCAACATCAAACATATTGATAAATTTGTGGGCTAATTGCATGTCCTTAAAACCACAGCCATTAATCTGCCAGGATGGCTAATTTCTTATCTGTTTGATCCCTCTTTGAACCTGAGAACAATCTTAGCAAGTTGATTGGAGATTATAATAAAATTTTTGTAGATTTCTGTAGTAGACATAACAAAAGTTTTATAGATTTCTGTAGCAGACCTAGGTCTAGATAGATGCAATTGTATCTGAAATTATGAAAACCAACTATGAATGGATTTTCAAGAAAGTGCTATCCACAAAAATTATTCAAGTGACAATTTTTTGTACATCTAAGTAGATGACATAGAATACTCTATGACTTAAGTTTCAAGTTAAGTGGCAGAAGTTTAAGTTTTAGAATCTTACTTTTTTTACCCCATGCCCTTTTTTTTTAACCATCAGTTGTACACTTTTCACCTGGTGGGGTTTGGCAGTTCTGCATATGTAGAAAACAAAGTGAACATATTATTATTTATATTGAGCAATTAATATTTTTCTAAAGATTACCCATTTACATTGACTCTTCATTCGTTGCCTGTCTGAAAAAGGATAAACTATAAGGTGGCAACATTGGTATATAAATGCCTTGATGATAATGCCTCGATCTACCTGACAGAATTCCTCACTCTCTATAAACCAGCGAGACATCTTCGCTCTTCTCTTGACACCAGACTTCTGAGAGTTCCAAAACAAGACTGAAGGCAGGTGAAAGACATTTTTCTGATGTTGGCCCTGTACTTTGGAATAATTTACCTATTGATATACGAAATTCATCATCTCTGGAAAAGTTTAAAAAGAAACTTAAAACACATCTATTTGGACTCTCTTATAATCTCCTTCGGTCTTGATTTTGACTCTTCTGAGAGCTGACCAAAATCATATGCTTCTCTTAGTTTTTCGTGCTTTATTTTTGTTATATATGTTTTGCTATATTGTGTTTTAATTATGTTTGAACATGTTTATATTGCATTTTTTAAAGTGGTCTCTTGTTTCTTTTTATGTAATACTAATACGCCCAGGGCCTGCATTATTGCGGGATAGGTTGCGTAGCATAAATGTTATTATTATTATTACAAAGATAACGTTCCATCGGTTTGACCATAAACATAAAGTTCCAAAGAGGCTGAGAAGTTGTCTGGCTCCTGAGAATGGCTGGTTGCCGTTGCAGAGTTCAGAACGCTGGCATCTTTTTTTTTCCTTTTTTTTTTCCAACTAGTCAGTGGTCCATATTATGGGGTCTGCATCATTCTAACCACAGATGGTTCCTATTTTTTTACTTTCTAGGACACATGAAACAAGTTTAATGATGGCTGCAATGCAAATCTTTCATTCACACTCACATGACCTCTTCTTTTATAGTCTGGTTTTTAAATTTCAAGTCGAAAACTTCCATCAAGTCTGGGGTAAAGGAGGAGGAGCATGGGGGTGGGGAAGGGGAAGTAAACTGTGGCCTGCTCTAAAAAAGTTATCTTGCCATAAGCATTAGTCCAAAACAGCCATATCATATTACTATTGTCATATTCAGATTGCTGTACATTGGGGTTATAATTTCATAAAATATAAAGGGATTGTAATGTCTTCTTTATCCTTGGCGCTATTCTTTTATTACCAATAATTTGATTTTGACTGTTTACATATATATGTCTGATAAATGTCCCGTTTATGTCTTTCTAATGTTGATATTACATATGTTATTAATCATCTGGACCTTATGGGTTATGAATTGCTTGTACTTGGTATGTCAGGTATTGCGCACACTTACTGATTGCCAGCAAATATATTTTTTGTATTATATTGAATTGATCATTATGTAGCTGCTTTTAATTTAATGTTATTTATTTATATATACCACTACACATATATTATAATTTATACTATGGATCATGGTTCTAGTAAATACGGCTACATTGTTTATGTACTGGTTACTCACAGACAGTATTAGAGTATGTATGTATACTTTGTGCATGTGTATTTTTATTTTATTATTTTTTGTCATTATTTTTTGTTTGGGGGGCGGGGGGAGGTTTGGGTTTTTGTTATGTTTTGTTGGTTTTTTTTGTTGACTGTGGTTTTTCAGGGTTTGCTTTGTGTCTGTTTGGTTATTTGATTTGGGGTTCTTTTTTTTTATACATTTGAATTCGCTTTTTCATGGTTAGCATCCTATTTATAGAGTGACAGATTTTCGCTGTCCACTTCAGGCTATGCTATAGAAACCAGGACAGGCTCCGGCCCAATGGGCTGATTTGGCCCTAAAGGACTGCTTTTTTCCACGGTTTGCTTTGTGTCTGTGTGTGTTTGTATGTTGTTTCTTTGTCTTTTCGACCGTTAGAGTTTGTGGTATTGTTTGTTTGTTTTTTTGTTTTGTTTGGGTGAGGGTTGTTTTTGTATTCTTTTGTTTTTTGGTACCAGTTACCTGTACCAGTGTCAATTTTACTCATAAATAGCCATTTATAAACTCATTCTCTGAAATTTGGTGGCTTTGTGGATGTTTCAAGATAATCATCTGATGGCCACAAATATTGATGATCATCTATAATATAAGTTTTAAGGTTCTGGCACTATTATTTTTTCACAACATAGTAATATCTAGTTTATGAATATAATGGGAATATGATATGAGTCTTGAAATAACAGAGAAGCATTATTCATTATGCCTAAGACTAGGACAGATACATTTCTGTTTACTGTTTAAGTTTTATGTTAATTTTTTCCCAACTTTTTATCCATGGAAAGAAAACAAGTTTTAAACAGATTTATTTTTTTCATTTTGAAAGACTTTTTAATATATCCTTCTATGAAGAAGGATGCCTTGAATCTCTTACCTCCCTCCCCCTCCCCACAATCTCCCTCTCCAGAGATATGCACAATTGCAATAAATATGACAATAAACACATCAAAATGCAGTTATGCTGTTTTGGGCATATTACTTGTTTATTTGTGATGTTTTTTCTTCCTTGATAACTTCTTGGAGCTTTGGAGAGCATAAACAAAATCTGTAACAAAAATATATATATATATATGGGCGTGCATCAACATGACAGTAATACTAATAATAAGGCAATATCAAGACATAATACATTTTTTATAGGCTGCTTCTATTCGCGCCTATTCGTAGCCCTACTACAAATAGCCGCTGAGGGGCTATCCACAGTACTATTATAAATAGCACTGGAACTTGGCTCTCGGCCACTCGTAGGTTCATAGTATTACTAATAATAGCTGTATTCATAGTACCACTATTCATAGCAATGGGACTTTCCTTTTGAAGGGTATTTTGGTAAGATCGTGCATGCCTATGGTAGTTGTTCTCATCAGAAACTAGGGATCTAAAATCTGCATCCTTTAGTATAGTAAGTGGGCCTGTCCCTTGTATGATACAGGTAGACTCCAGTCTACACCCCCACCTCTCCCACTCTGTCTCTGTCTGTCTGTCTGTCTCTCTCTCTCTCACTCTCTCTCTCTATCCCTCTTCAAAGACCGACACAAACGCACATGAGGATTAGCCTATGTTGCCATGCTTTAATTTTCATTCAGAGTTCACCTGGTGCTTTTAAAAAAAAAAAAAAAATCAGCGCAGCCAGGACAAAGGGGTGAAAGTATCTTGCCCCCCTCCCCCCAAAGAATTTAAAAAAAACAAAAACAAAAACAATTCTCCCCCCAAAGCAAACAACAAAAACCCACCAAAAACAACACTCACAAAAAGAAAGAGAAAGAAAACAAAACAAAAACAAAACAAAAATTACAATGCTGAAGCAGCCACAGTGTTTGGGTTACACAGTGCAATGCTTTATCCACTAGGCCGCAGCATCCCCAAGTTAAGTGAGTCATCTCAGGACTCACTAGGTTAGTCTAGTTAGATCTAAAGGTAAAAGAGAACCGAAAAAAAAGTTTACAGAACAGGTGAAGTCGCCAAACAGGACAAGAAGCATTTAAAATAAACAATAAGCACAATGTGTATTGCTGAATTGCTTCAAATTCTTTTAAAAGTTGTGTCAAGTTGTTGAATTGACGAGGTGTGACTGACGAAAAGCACCATTTTGTCACTATACCAAGACTGTTGCCAAGCTCACATCTCCCTCACTTCAAAATAGCATTTCTGGTAGGTACTACGATTAGCTATTTTTCACGTCTGGCCTACTGGTAGGTAGTACTACTACGAATTGACACGCCGTTTTTTATAAGTCTTCTACCTCCATTGATTGTGATTTAATTGTCGTTGTACAGTCTTCTACCCTATCAAAGTTACTCGCCTGTCATTTTCATTTCCCTTCTAGGCTATGTACTATTACTCCTGCTATCATTTGTCGGATGATACTGATACTAATAGTTCTTCATGGAAAAAAAAACCCATCCACGCTATACATGAGAGTTAAAGACTGCGTGAGAGGGAGAGGTGGTCTCTTCTGTTCACCTCTCTGTCCCGTTGCAAGAAAGGATTTAACACAAGTATCTTTAATAAGTACAAAGTAAAGATGGCATATATAAAGTGCACTTTCCACAGTGTAACCATGCTCATGGCACTTTGCAATGACATTTTACTCCCCTGACCAACAGCAACACAGAACATTAAAAACGAGACTTGCAGCCTGTTAGTAGTGTTAGGGGCAAATAAACGGCCAGGTACTCATTCACATCTGAGTCGAAGTAAAGTGAAGTAAAGTGCCTTACCCAAGGACACAACGCTGATGACTTGCGGTTATGAGCCTGGCTGCACATTACCGAGGCTCAAACTCACATAGTCACGCATGCTTGTACTGACATTGGTGAATGCCTCTTGACTCTCGATTCGTGCTGAGATGGGATCACCACTTAGCTGGCGACGCCCACTTTAAATCCAAGAATTTGTACATCTTTGTTCAGGTGTATAACATTATCATACATACACACACCACATATATATTAGTATATGGCCTTAATCTTGAACACAGCGGCTGCTATTAAATATACCATGTATAACGGAAAAATCATTCACTTTTCTCATCTTTTAAAGTCTGTTTTAAATTTTCTATTGAAGATAAATCCATTCAACAATGCTATGCAATAGAACTCAAGAACAATTTTGAAGCTCTAACAATAAATGATGACAGTGACAATCATGAGAACAATCAACAACTTGGTTTGCAAAATGAAAACTACAGAACCGATGATACAGAAAATGGACAATATTTAAAGATGCCATCACAAGGAGTGCTGATAGCGTCATTGGAAGAAAACGAGGACGCAAAA
>JAOYNN010527685.1:0-14589 GCA_025770095.1 Goniobranchus kuniei
GGTTAGCTGAGGACAGGTATGAGTGGAGGAACATGATCGCCAATGTCTGTTTCAGACACGGTACGTAAAGAAGAAGAAGAACTTTGATCAATGGCAAAACGTCAGTACAACTGCCATGTTATTTTATTTGTTAACATAAACCTACAGAAGTTGTATAAGTCTTTACACTAGTGAATATGACATACTAATTCTCTTAGACAAAAGAATAAGCTTCAGTCATATTGGGAGAGTAGTGACTGAAATAAACAGATACCCTATATATCGTCCCTGTAAGTCTCTAAACGCACAAGTCCAGAAAAGCAAATTTTACAGGAGAGACAGAAATACTGAATAAATAGCTGAAAATAGAGTATGAAAGTCTGTGATGAAAATTGTCACTTTTATGTTTGTTATATTTACAGAGGAGGTGGGGAACACCCATTCTAGTCGAATAAAGCCAAAAACAATTTGACCGAATTTTGTACTTATGCTTTTAGAGACTTACAGGGACGATATTTATATTAATATGTATGGTGATTGAAAAAAGAGAGTGCCAAATATTAGGCAGTAATAATTTTGACACTTTTGGAGCAATTTTTATGATACATTGCATGAATCTTGATAAATCTAATCTAAGAGGACTGTCAACATTTCCATTTAATCTGTTTATAATACATTGGATTGCGAAATGCCTTGTGAACTGTTTTAAATAATCTGATATCACAAAGTAGTTTTCTTTAAGATCACAAATCGAGGTGGTCACTAGACTTTTCATCTTGCTTTATGACGACTCACAAGTGCTTTTTCTTTTGTGAAAGTCTGCAATAATTCCTCTAGGCATTAGAATGGTATTTTGCATATTCAGTTTCTGATAACATTTCATATTTTATGTCATAGCTTGTTTTAATTGGATTCTGTTTATGGCTGATTATTAACACTTGGCAATTTTCCATTTCCAGTTTGCTTGCCATTGTTAGAGAGGAGTCAAGTTTTTGGAGCTTGATGCAATCACCACTTTTAAAAAAATTTCTGTTCACAGAAAACTATCATCTGTGATGATTCAAAGTTTATGTGATTTATGTAAATTAAGAAGAACAGGTTTTGGACGGTCCCTTAGGGATATTTGATTGAACTAGTTCTTTGACAGATTTTCTTCTGTCTACATAAATTGATTGATTTTTATTTGTGAGAAATTATTTCATCCAGCTTAAGAGGGTATGGAAACTCCCATTGGCATCAAAATTTTTATCAAGTATCCATTGTGGTCAACTTTGGTGAAAAAGTTTTAAAAGTCTGGAAATATAAAGTAAGTTTGGCTTTTGGCATTGAGGCAGTTGCTTGAAATCATTGGTTGTTGCAATATGCTGGGATTCCAGCATTTTAGTCTGAATCCATGTTGTATGTCATTTAGGACTTTATGTCTCTTTTGGTGGTCCATTACATTCCTTTGTATCATCGATGTCACAAGCAAACCACTTAAGTCCAAATTTTTAGAAATTTAGGAAAACCCTTTGTACACATTTCTCTGACATCGAGGCATCCCATGATTTGACCCTTATTCAAATTGAGCAATGGAAATACACAAAATAAAAGCCATCAACATTTGTGTGAAATATACCCTGCTGTCACACTTGAAATCAGTTTTTTGTTACTACTGCAAAAGTGTTCAAATGGACTTAAGTGGTTTACTTATGACACCGACGATATGATATGTTCTAATAATTTGCAATGATATGATATGTTCTAATAATTTGCAATGATATGTAATCTCACCTCACCATTCCATGAGACGCCAGTGTAAACCATTAGATTGGTACTTAACTTATTCTCCTTGCGATAGATGCCTCAAAGTCTTTACTCTGTATAGACAATGTCTTTGTGTCATCACATTGATTGAACCTAACCAGCAATAGTCTATTTAAAACCTCTCCTTTTTCCTGTTTTTTGACTGATCTCTGTTCTCCTTAAAAACTGAAATTTTATTTGCTTTTTAACAATATGTTGCACTGCAGATTAGTGCTCTTGCCTTCTGCTCATATTTTTTTCTCAGAAGGGTGAATTTCTGGTTTATCATCCTGTTACTCTAACTAAGTAATACTCTAACACTTCCTGCACCAAGCCATCCATGAAAAAGTTTTCTATAATTACGTTGTACCTGTTTACCATGATAAAAATGATATGACTTGCTTGACTTAAAACCGTCCCTTGCAGTACTGTCTGATGCTGCAGCCTCGGCTGTTTTCTGTAACTGTGATGTGAATGCAAACCATCCTTTTCTGTTTTAGGCAATGTCTCTTAGCGTCTCGTAATCTGTTCTTGTTTTAAGCTCTTGAGTGTTTCCTCTCATACACTTTTAAGGTCATTATTCAATGTTGTTGGTAGTGTAGTTGTGGGTCTTCCTCTAACCTTTTTCTTGTCGTTTTGGGTGAAGTAATAATCTATTGCCAAATTTGCTGGTATCTCTTTATTTCTTCTTAGGGCGTGACCAAGTAGTTTCCATCTTCTTTCTAGTATTTGGATTGATATAGGTTTTTCTTGGCATTTTTTGTATAACTAATTGGATAGTGATATAGGTGAAAAATAAGTAGACTTTGATTTTCTTTTTTTTTCTCCTAAAGTATTGTCATGGGCTTTGAGGATGCAATCATTTAATATTTTCAATTCTAATCAACATTGTTTCGAAATAACACTTTATGAAAACTAACATTACAAGTATTACTTGCTTAAATCTATGACAGAAACAAATACATTAGAAAAAAGATTGAATTCCATAAGTTTGTAAAGTTGATGTACATAATAATGAATAAAATGTTAGACTTGTTTGGATTTTATTAGGGCTAAAGATCTGAGGTCATCCAAACCTAAAACTTAGATGGATGCATGCTGGAATACTATTAATGAAAGCATTCTGACAATAAAGCATGTTTTATTGGGTGCACATGGGTAACATAAGACAGAACTTTTAAATAAACAAATTTGTCTGACATCTTTCAGTATGTGGAACCCACTAACATCTTGGGTGTTTTATAAGCCATCAAATTTTGTAATGGTGTTGTGTGTTGTATTAAAGATATTTTAAACTCTTTCAAACACTAGTAGGGGAGACCAAATTCAAGCAATAAGGGAAAACTGGCAGCAAGAAAGCCCTGAGATCATCCTCATGGGGTGTACTGGGCATAATCCACAATCAGTGAATCATTTTGTTAGGGCTTAAGATGTGAGTTTAACCAAACCCTAATCCTGAATGCATGCTAAAATACTATTAATACAAACAAGTCCTGACATTGGATTTGATGAAAGATCAGATTATATAAGATAAGGTAAGATGAATGTTTATTGACCAAAAGGCGGTTTATTTTGTCTGCATACTTTTTATTATAGTTAGAGCAATGAATAAAACATGTATGTTTGTGCCATCAAGTGAATCAGTTGTGGTAGTAATGTTTCAATATTCTGAAGAAAGTTTGGATGCTGCTCCCAAAGAATTAAAGTGTTGTCTTTCCATCCTCTAAATGACCTTGTTTTGTTCTAGCAAAAGTCCTTTCATCTCCACTGCTTTTGACCTGAACTTTCAATTCTGTCTATTTCACTCTCAACAGCCTTCGATTAAACGACATCTCAATGTACTAATTCAAGATGAAAATGGAGAGCTCGTTGAACCCTAATTCACCTCTCTAGCATTTTAACAGAAGTCTCCAACAGTAGACAAATTTAAGAGCTGTACTTTCTTTAAGCTATGAACTAATTTTTTTAGATCTAAGGAAATTTAAGTACTAGAATAAATTGGTAAATAGGACAAAATATGTAACATTTAAGAAAATAGAGGTATGAAGATACAATGTTTTGGTTAACCAATGTTTTAAGAAAAATTGATCCACAATATATGACTTTGTCATCTGCTAGCATGGATAAGATTCCAATAATCTAGGAAGCTTTATTGGTACAAAATGTTATCACTGTAAAGAGGAATTTGGTAGAAATTTAGTTTTGTCTTCATTGTATCAATTTTAATTACTTTGATGTTGCCATTTTGTAACTCTATTACTGAAAATAACATACCTGTAGTGTGAAAAGTATTCAACAAATTTGCTCATAGTTGCAGTGAGAACAAAAACCTACTTAGAAAGAAATGGGCTCCTAAATTTTGGTGCTTTCTTTTGAGTCACGAAGTGTACTGATATTTTATACATAACAGAGTTTATATTCTCACATTCCTTGATTGAACCAAGCTATTCTTTAGGTCCAAATGGAGGCATTGTGACTTCTCTCAATTTATTTGCTACCAGATTTGATCAGGTAAGTTTTTTTCTTCTTTTCTTTGGCTCTCTAGGTCCATAGTAATCCTTTATGTGATGTCAGAGTAATTTTGCTTCACTGGCACTGTGTTTTTTCTGCACATGTAGAGGAAGACGTTTTATACATTTTAGTCTCATTAAGAATACAAGTACTTTGTTGTTGTTGTTGTTGTCAATTTGTCTTAGGCAGTTTAGGCCTTATACTGTCTCCAATTGCCCTATAAATTGTGAAAATGAAGAATGCTCTTTTGTTAGTTGAAATGGGAATTTAGGTCGCAAATTTTGATGAAATGCATTGGAAATGGTGTAAATGTAGTAGGCAGGACCATATGGGATTACTTAGTGACAGGTCATGACCACAGAGGCCTCTTCACATGTCATTCACCTTATAGAGAGGTGACAAACCCCAGTTAGATGAGATCAAACATCAGGAAGGCAGAGCTGCAGCTTCAAATATTTATTAAACAATACTTTGACAATTTTTTAGTTTCAATGGAATGTGAACTTTTGTCCATAATTCGGTAGTTGCAGAAATAAAATAGAGATTTTTTCATGATATCCAAAAATAGCCCATTATATATGCCATTATCAAATACATTGGTTAACTGCCAGAGCATGTGTTTAGTTTTGATTTACCAGATACGTCTTCTTATGAATGCAATGAGCGGTAGATACATCTTAGGTAATTTTTAAAAAATTAAATATTACCTGGCCCAACCTCGTAAAGGAAAAGAATAGTAAAGCCCTTGTAAAACCTGTTTTAGGATATATGGCTATTGTATCTGTATATAAAAAGAAATTGAAATAGAAGAATCAGGAAAAGTATAACAGAATATAATTAGTTCATGACTTATGATTACTTATTCATAAGTGGTAGAATTTCATCAAATCTCAGGATACAGCTCTGGATAATTTAGAGCAACAGAGAGCTTGAAGAAGTGTCCCAACATTTCTCAAGGCTAAAAGTGGACTCAAAAATATACCACTAGACAAATACTTTTGAAAGTGGCAAAGGCACTAGGTATAGAATCCATGAGTGAACTGATTGAAGTAGCCTAGAGCAGAACAGAGAGGAGACAAGTTGGAAGTTGCAGCTCTGTGCGACATCTGAAGGCTTGGAAAGGATGTAAGACATAACTGCCCACCAATGGCAGACCGACGTATCTGACAAAAACCAGTTTTCTATTTTGTTTTCATAAATTGACTATTAGAAACTGTATCCATTTGGTACAAACAAAAGTATATGGTTAAACACAACTTACTATTGTCGATCATCATTCTGACTAAAATAAAATAGGTTTGTAACTTTAAAGAGGCTGATCATCAAAAGTTTTTGCCATCTATCTAGAAAACACAAAACATGCAGATAAGATATCCTATAAATCCAACCAGACATGCAACTAGGCATTCAATCAATCCAACTGCACACCCAACCAGCATTCAGAGTCAACAGCCATTTACATTCATTTTCCGCCAGACACAATAAGAGTGAAGAATAAAATGCCACTCTGTCAAACACAGCCATAACTTGGACAACTTTTAAAATGTTCTGCAGACAACTTCCTCGGATTTCCCATGTGGATCCTGGATTCCTCAACTGAGAGGATAAAGAAAAGGACCACTGCCAGTACTCCCCATGCATATAGTATGAGCTGATCAAGGGTTGAGTGAGAGCTTCTTCTCTTGTCTGTCTTCTTCTGTCAGGCTCTCTTTTGTGTCCTCAGAGGGGAGACTTTTGCTGGGAGAGTGAAGTAGGCATTATTTAGTAGCTATTTGCCATTCATGTGCATTTCATAACTAGAAAATACTGTCAAAAGGAGACTGTCTTCAAAAATAAGATGTAGTTAGGTTGCCTTCTTTGCTGGAAGTCTTTTTATGTGTCACATCAGTCTCAGTGTCGTTCAGGAGTTTAAAAAGCATAATTAGATCTTTGTGTAAACGTCTCATCAGTTAGAATCTTAAGAGGTTCAGATAATTTTTTCATTCTGTCATCAAGTAGATAAATCGCTGACTGTCTAACAAGGCCTTTGTAGAGTTATTTAAAATCATCCAGTGGACGAGTGAGCAGAGCAACTGAATATTCTTTTACAACGCAAGAAATCTTCTGATCTACTCAATCGAACTGGAATCCCCTTTCATTCTGACAATATGAGTGGGCTGATAATGTCAACAAATCCATCTGGCCTGTAAACTTCTCCATTCTAATATGAGACATAAATTTAATGTGATTTACAAGGTTTTACTTGGTCACTGGCAAAATGTTAGAGTTCTGTTCCTACAATTTCCGTTCTCCTTATTTCACCCTTAATTTTTTTAATGTTCTTTGGCAGGTGATGGGCTTTGTGGAAGGCAAGTCATCCAACTGCAAGTAAGTTAATCTAACAAGGAAAGATTTCTCTAAATACTTCTGGATGTGTCACTCCTTTTGCTGCCATTAGTGTAGCAGTTTCAAGAAGTGTAGTCTTAGTCTTAGCATTAGTAAGCTAACCACAAAACTTGTAGAAATCAAAGATTTATATTAGAATTGTCAGTTCCTTTTTGTACTTTTGCAGTTTATTGGTCATGGCACAGGATGACATGAAACTGACAAGAAGTTCAGATAGAGAAGATTTCAATCCAGGCTTTTATCAACTAGAAATATTGTTGTTGTTGACAAGAAGTTGACAAGACAAGAAAAGAGTCTCATGACTGTCTTTGTCTAGAGGCACCACATACTGTAGATGCATAATATCATGTCACAAAAAATTGTGTCAAACTCCACTTTGTTTTGTTCTTCTTTAAAGATATATGTTGATTGTTATCTTTATTCTTTCTTTATTCACAGATTCATGTAATACTGATTATAATTTCAGAAGTATTTAAAACTTAAAGAAAATGATGGCAAAAACAACATTGGTACTTCTAAATGATGATCATGAAAATTAAATTTGACATGAAATACGCACAATGTTGCTTAAAGGATTGACATCAATTAACTTAATTGAGATAAGCATTGCTATCTTAGTTGGTTTCCCATTTTTTAAATTGTTCATTGTTTAAACTAGACAGCATACAGCCAGTGTAAAGTTCTGTGTGAAAAATGTATAGATGAAGGTCCTGTAGCCCTCTTTCCATGGTGTGATTAGGCTTAGGACACTTTGCATTGAAATTTATTTTTCAACCAGAAGTAACGCAGAACTTTTAGAACCAGATTTACAGTGTGTTAGTGTTAAGTGTGAATCTATTTTCACTCATGCACACTATAAAGTTAAGTGAGGTGAACAGTGGAATGCCTTTGGTTATGGATCAGATTGTATGAGTAGGAAACAACCCAACAAAATGATTTCCATGGTCAATGTTGTTTGTGTACAAGCCATATGGGCATAGAGGGGAACAGAATAAACTTGTCCTTAAGATTAGTATTATGCATTGTTGTTTTTTTTTCAGACAGGTCATTCTTGATACACCCGGCCAAATAGAAGTCTTCACTTGGTCTGCTTCAGGAAGCATCATAACAGAATCTCTGGTGAGATGACTTTGACTGAGAAAAATTGATCTTAACACAAGGATTTGGGGGTGTATGATTGTATTGGTGGTAGGGGGTTGGTGATTGGTTTGGGGTGGGGTTGGGGGTTTGGATTTAACTCTGAACTAAAATCTTGTGACTGATTGATATTTTGTTCCTCCTCTTTTTTCATCTAACCTTTGTCTCTATTGTCCCTCCCTATGTAAAAAAAAAAAAAAAAAAGGCTAATGTAATTAATAGCACTTCTCTTTCTAACTAGATCCATAGAGATATATTGCATGTTTGTATATCGATGGCAGCTTGCAAGATGTAAGCTAGCCCCATTGTCCATTTTCTGCAAAACATACTGAATGGGATATTTGTATTTACATACATTCTGAGTAGATGAGGAACCGAACAAAAATGAAAATGGGCAACTTTAGAGGAGTGTTGGAGAAAATCATTTGAAGAGTGATCACATTTTCTTGTTATTGAATTGTAAAAATATTTACAGTTCGGACTTTGATGGTCTTATTGCATCATAAAAATTCAGTTTCATGGCATGCCTATTTTTCTGTCTTTATTTTTGCAGGCATCAAGTTTCCCAACAGTGATTGTGTATGTCATGGATACCTCACGTAGTGTCAACCCAGTAACCTTCATGTCCAACATGTTATATGCCTGTAGCATTCTGTATAAAACTAAACTCCCTTTTATCATCGTTATGAATAAGGTCAGTGCCATTTTTTTCTTTCATTTTTCAGTCAAATGGTTGTAACTTCTCTTCATGGGATTCTTGGCTTTCACTTCTAGAGTCATATCCTTTTTATGGGACTCAACTACAAATATCAGAGAAAGGTACATTTATCTGTACAAATATGACCTAAAGGTGAAAGTTATTTCTCAAATAGTCTCAGTCGGCAAGAAATACACAACCAAAATTACCATAAGGCTTTGAATTGGGGGTCTGTTGTATGTGGTTCCGTAGTGTAGTGGTTAGTGCATTGGACTAGCAACTGAAAGGTTATAGGACGATTCCCGGTATGGGCATTGCAGTTTAACCTTTGGACAAGGTTATCAACACTAATTGCCTCCATTACATGGCTATGTTCCTATGGCTGACGCTCAGTTTTCACCCAAAAGCCAAGAGACAAATTTCTCTTTGGGTATGAATATAGTGGGATTTTTGTTATGTTTTGTTGTTGGGTTTTTTTTTTGTTATACAATTTTATGCTGAGGTCCATCTCCCTCAATGAAGGTATTTAAAATCAAGATTATATCTTTTGAATATATCTGATCAGATCTAAAATCAGATTGAACATTATCTTTCCCACAGTCAAAGACATCTTCATGATTTGTGCATTGCATCCTTTAGCCATAGCCATTGGCATCACCAAGACATTCACCAGTCTATGATATGCTCTGTGCATTTTAATATTTTGAATGAAATGTTTGTTTTTTCATATATACATTACCAGATTGACATCATAAGTCATAAATTTGCTGTCGAATGGATGACAGACTTTGAAGCTTTCCAAGATGCCCTGGAACATGAGACGTCTTATGTGTCCAATCTAACACGCTCAATGAGTCTGGTGTTGGACGAATTTTATGAAAACATAAAGGTTTTAATTTTTACATTTTATTTATTTCTTCCTTTAAATCAATGTGGTGTCATGCAAAGACACTGCTACATTAAACAACCTGAATCAAAACGTTCAGTACTGACCAATGATAACTTAATCCCTTTGTAAAGTTCATCATCCACATCCACCAAGCCAGAGGCCCAGGATTGACTCTGATTTTTGTACTAGCATGGAGGAAAATAATTGCAGCCAATAGCTTTTTGTCCACTTTTTATAAGATTTCTGTCCAGCACAACATGATTATTTTATTTGTAGAAATTAGACATGGGACAAACTAAAATAATAGGGTAAATTGGAATAATGGGGCAAATTGCATTTGTGGCAAATTATTAATTAATTGGGCAAATTACACATGAGTACATTAATTCATTAAAATAATGAGGCAAACTGCACATGGGCCAAATTACACATGGGCATTTGGAGCTTCTGAGGTTATTGTCCATCTCTGAGGGGACTAGGCACTCTAATCCTATCTACATGGAAAAGGGAGAAGAAAGTATGAAGAATTGTATTTTCATTCAAGACAACTCAACTTCAATTCTGGGCCTTGATTGGCTCACTCACTCGTCATGTATCATCCCCACTTGGGCCTGTCTGAATCAATGTAACTGCATTACTGTTCACAGTCTTCCTCCATTCATCCCTATCCTAGATCTTTTCTGTCATCTCATTTATGCTCCTCATTGTGATGTCTTTCAAAATGGACAAAAAATGACTGGAGGTCTTCCCCATCTTCTATTTCCCTCAATTTTGCCTTTAAGACTGTCGTCTTTACTTTTGTTGTTCATTTTATTTGTTTCATTAGCTGGTAAAGTCAAAATCTGTCAGGAACCTTTCCAAGAAAGTAAAAGTATTATTCATGCTTTTTTTTGTTTGGTTTTTTTTTTAAACAAAAGTATTTACATATACAATTTTATGTGTTTCTGAATCTCTCTAACCTTTTCACTGATCAGGATGTAGAATATAGCAGTAAAATTCCTTGACAAATAGCAAGAATTATGCGCAGATAAGCTTGTGAAATCATTAGGCAGTGAGATGTTAATATCATCAACTTTAGACATTATTGTTGTCTTTCTATACACAGCATTAAGAAGAGACCTGTAAAATATTGTGGAAGAATTTTAAGCTTAATGTATTCTTTGGTGAAGATTGGCTTCAATCTGTACTTAAATGCTTTTTCAAATGTAGTAAGTATTTTAGGAGATTTTGAGCTTACAGTGAATATGTTATATACCACAAACAATATAATGGTATATAAAATATACTCTTTGGCTCGCTAACATGAAGCTGTATTGCATCCCAGTTCTCATATTGGAATGCCTCATTGGTTTTGATGGTCTTAGCCAACATTATTCACCCCCTTCTTGTGTTATATGCATCTGATATTATGTGATCCTGATAATCTTTTGAAGTTAGCCTCATTGTTGTTGCAGACTTAAGAGATCTCTGTCCATGTCGTTAATGGCTGTCCCCTCAATGTTTTTCATGTTTCCATGAAATACAACCTAGTCACCATGTTTATGCAAAGAGTATTTATTCTGAGGATTTGACTAAAAATGTTGTATCTTGGTTTATAATATGTACATATTTATTAACATTTTTCTTGTTGTAACTCGAAATTATATCAGGGGTTCTGATGCGGACCATAAACCAATGATTCGGGTCTTCATTGCAGTCCTTCAATAAACTTTTAATACTATTCTGGTGAGACAGACATTTATAATACTAATGACCTTACTTTTCCTCAGAGTGTGGGTGTATCTGCGGCAACAGGGGAGGGCATGGATGAGTTTATGGTGAAAGTCGGTGAAGCGGCTGAGGAGTACGAAAGGTAGAGATTTAAAGTTGTCATAATAACTTCATTAGATAATTTAGGACATGATACCTGGAAGAAGCACCTATCATGCCCAGGCTGGTTTTAGAATTTGACTATTTAAAGTTTAAAAATCTATATTTTTCAGTGTTTGGGGTTTGATTGATCCTAGGCTTTTACGCTTTTATCTTTCATCAACCGCATATTTTGTTTGAAAAACCAAAAAAGATTATTGAAATAAGCCACCATTTAATGTCATTTTCTCAAAACTAATGTTAAAGGAGTACTCCTCATTAAATACCAGTGACTTATTGACTCATAGGATTGTTGCAATCTGGTGCTCTATTTTACCTTGGATGATTTTCTGATCTTCACTGATAATGTGTCATAAAATGGATTAGTGGCAGCTGTATAAGGCCCCAAGGCCTGAGCACCTTCCCAGAAAGCCACAGCTATCAGTAAGTTCAATAAGATACTAGGACATGATACCCTAGCATATCACATCTGCACCAGTCATCAAACAGAGATGGAAAGGACAAAACAAGTCCAATTGTTAAATTTACACATAAAATAATTTATTCAGGGGAAACTTTAGTGGGGTTTATCAAAACTAAAGGAAAAAGAAATTCAACAGGTAACTAAAATTGGCACAAACAGCTAACAATCTGTCTCCAAAATTTGGTGTAAGGACACAAGTTCCTGTTACGCCGTTGTCAGTCTCCCTTACAGAAGAAGAACATAGTGCACTCACACTGATAACAGTCATCTACACACTCTCAATAGATATGTTTAGAATTCTACAAGACCCAATCATTCACCCACATGCACAGCACTCATGTATTTATTTTTCAAACAATCAACAAGGCCAATGTAAAACAAAAACAAAGTTTTAAAGTCCACTGGTGAGATGGAACCCTTCAGTGTGATGTCCTTGTCTAGTCACATTCTCATAATGGTTAACCCCTTCACTGCTTCGCCCGGAAGAGTTCCAGGCCACTCAGTATCACTGGACTGCCATATGCCGGGAACTGTTCTGGGCCTTGTTCGAAGGCATTTTTCTTACTGTCAAAGGTAGGTAATCAATACAAAATTGTTTCCTAGTTATAGCAGTGTCGTCCCTTGACCATCTCAGCGTCTTTGGTTACAATATCGAGTGTGTTTCTTTCGTGAATGAATTTTTTTGTGATAACATTGATTTTTGTGTCAGAATTTCATGAAATTTTCGTCATGCCGCCTAATACCACTGATAGACAAAGATATTGACCACATTTCACCGTGTTAGAGACACTAGAGGAGATTGGCCATGATTCTGATAGTGATATGGATCTAGATCTAGATAACTAGATGATAGTGAACACTTGATGAGGGAAGGCATTGAGCGAAACCAGAACCTTGGCGCAGATCTAAATCTAGATCAATATGACCAGGAATCACATAGAACTGGTAGTAGGCAGAAGGAAAATGATTCAGAAGAAGAGATATCTAGATCTAGAACTGATTCTATTTCTTCTCATTTATCTTGAGAGATAGAGGAGAAGGAAAGAAGAGGAAAAGGTAAAGACAGAGGAAAGTCAAGGGCTAGAGGTAGAGGAGGGAGGTGTGGCAGGGGAAGTGGGCGTGGCACCAAATAAGTCCCTAGAAGACAGCAGCCTACCAAGCTGATCTACTGGATGTAAAGGTAAGAAACTGACACATGATTGAATAAGGGCATTGAAGTATCTTTACATATCACAAAAATCTGCATAAATATGTTGCCTAGGGTCTGGGGACTCGAGATGAAGTAAAAATTAGAAAATTTTTACACATTTTTATTCAATTTTTTCTTGTCCAGATGGTTCATTATTTTTATGATAAAAAGAAATATCCAATTTCTTTGTACCATGTGAAAGAGTATTCAATTTCCTATGCATGTGTGAAATTTCAAGGCTCTCTTTCAATAAATAAGTGAGAAACAAATATATGAATGAACCACCCTTGATTTTGCATGTTTTCCTCTGGCATGTGACCATCTATAGACGTGGCAGTGAAGGAGTTAAGTAGCTCCCATATCCACAGATTTTGAGCGGAAGCATAAGTGAACAGATCTAAATAGAGGGATGAAAAAATGGAACTTTTGTAGCCAATAAGTCCCATACGGGGCTAATGTCAACCCTAGTCAGAGAAACTTACAATAAAGTCCCATAAGAGATGGTGTAATCCAGGCCTAGAACAAAACCAAGCAATTCAGCAAATAGAGAAGAATTGATGCAAAAAATGTATCAATTCTTGGAATTCCATTTATATATGGCACACAAGAGCTGATTCCAATAGAAGTAGGAGTTGAATAATGGGCATAAGTTCATCACCATACATGCCCAAAAAATTAACCCTAGTTCTACCCAAAGCTTGCCAAATTTGTCATTACCATCTGAGAAATATTGGCAAGGTTGTGAATTAATTGATAGAGATACCACCCACATGCTCGTTCATTCTTTTATTACGAGTAGGCTAGACTACTGTACTTCCTTATTATCCGGAGCACCAAAATATTTGATTGAAAGGCTTCAGAAAGTTCAAAACAAAGCAGCAAGATTAGTTACCCGTAATAGTAGAGATGTCGAGTATTTTAACTTCCTGAAAGAGCTACACTGGCTGCCGATAAAACACCGAATTGATTTTAAGAATGCCTGTTATGTTTTTAAATGCATTAATGGCATGGCACCAGCGAATTCAAGGCTTGGTCGAAAAATACCAGCCAACTCGACGTCTCAGATCTGAAAATTATAACCTTTTAAAAACCAAAAAAGCTACGTCAGTTTTGAAGAAAGAGCATTTTCTATTTCAGGCCCAAAACTATGGAATTCTCTATCTCTTGAGACACGAACCCGCTCCACCCTAGACACTTTTAAACGTCACTTGAAGACTGAACTGTTCAGAAAACATTTCTTTTTTTTTTAAATTGTAAATTAAATGCTCAGCTTATCATTTTAGCTTCTGTATCTGTCTATTGCCATGCATTATGCCATGTTTAGCCTGAATTTTTTTAAATTTCTTTTAAAACATTGTAATTTACATGTCTAGCTTCATCTTAGCTTCTTTATCAAATTCAAAATTCAAAGTTGTAAGATGCAAGAGATATGAAATGTCCATCAATGCAAATGTTTTGCCTCCTGAGATTCAGTATGCAAGGCGAGTGCTCTGTTAAATTTATGTGTATTCTCTATTTCCTGGATTGAAGATGGGAGTGCATGCCAGTCAGCTATTGTTTTGGGAAGAATTTGTATTTGTACGAATTTATTTCTGCAGATGGCTGATGAAAATTTGTTTTCTGATTGTTTCTTGTTTTTTATCTGTTTTCTGGGCGTCGAAGGTAGTCAGGCAATTTGACGGACG
>JAOYNN010527796.1:0-14585 GCA_025770095.1 Goniobranchus kuniei
CCACACTTTTTTTAAGGCACTGGTGTTAGTCTGAGTCTGTGGTGATACCATAATATGGAACGACATGTTGGGTCAGTAGCTTGACATATTTTCCGTACTGATGTCTTTCTATGGTAAACTTTCAAAAACCATGCAGTTAGTGTGCATTTATTTTTAACGACAGAATACTAGTGGTAAAACCCGCTCCAGCCGCCGACTTTGATATAATCTGAACTGACAACTGACTCAATGCTCCTTCTCGGCGAAGCAAGAAGTTGCAAGGGATCGATTGATGATCATTATATTAAGATTTTGTAGAAGAGATCCCCCACACTACAAATAGGCCCATCTTAATATGATCATCCATCGATCTTTCCTGACTGTGGGTTAGGCTTTTCCAGGACGTGTTGACACCACAATACTAAAAGTAGCAGCCATTCAGGCAGGTGCGTCATTCTATGTTTAGCCGTATGTGGTATCAGATGGTTTGGAGTTTAAAGCCCAATGAAAGGATGTTATGCTTCCCTCTCTTGTCTTGCCAATGGGTACTACTGCGTCACAATTTTTGTTCCTTAATCCTAGAGCCTAGCAGTACTCGTCCCTCTCTCTCTTGCTTTCTGTGTGTGTTCTTGTTCCAAGTTCTGAACAGTGTTCAAGCGTCTGTGAGGCCTTAAAGCCCTCAATCGTCCTGTACCAAGCCTGTTATTGGCATCAGTGACAACTTGTCTATTTTTAGCATTTTTCGAAACAGATATGAGTCCGATACCTGGAACCAGCCTTCGTTGATCCAGATGTGGTACAGGTCCAAGATTTTGTGCCGAATGCCTGGTACTAGTTAGTTGTTAGTCTCCCTCTAGATTCAGATTGCTCATGTCTGACATTTAGAATTGGTTGCCATTATTCTCAGCCGGTTTGCCAGGTTACTCTCAACCTGGCTTAAAATACAATTGTGACTGTCTATTAACAATAAGGCTAGTTGATTACACATACATCCTGGTCTCTTATTTGTTTACACAGAGACATCCAAATTTGGGCATTCAATACAATTTTCATTTAGATATAGTTTTTTGAACAGAAAGCTGTTTTTCTAATTTGGCAAGATTGATTTATTTTCATATATCTCCATATCCCATTAAATTTCGTGTTTTCAGAATTAATCTATTCTCAGCTTTCAGTAGGTTTTGATAGAGATGTTCATGTACCTGCCATACATAAAGGTGTGGTGTCATTCTGTCCATGTTGACAAATCAAACTGATCACTGTCCTTCTGAGTAGGGCCTTAAGCTGACGCCGCAGTTTTTTGTAAAAAATATTTTAAAATTTTGCTAAGAAAATACCCAAATTTTGCAAAAATTTTGCTAGGGTTCTATACATGGTATTTATCAAAAATTTATGTTTTTCATGATGGAAAATCATGTGTGGCAGCACAAAAATTGTCTAGACCTAAATTGAAAAAAAACAACCCAACAGAAATTGATTCAGTTTGCTTTCAATTTGCTTCTTAAACCAAAAAATCTTGATTCAGTATGGTGTAGTTGGACTATTCCATAGATTTAGGCCAAGTTGTCTGGTCGCATGGGCATAGGTGAAAGTATTTATAATTTTTAAAGTGTCTCCTAATCTAAATCTAGATCTAATCTATGGGTCTAAAATTTAAATAAGGCCTAAGTGCCAGATACGTGAATCAGTTAATTCAAGAGAGAATACCCTGGGTAGAATAATTTATTGAAGTCTATCCACACTTTAAGAACTCACTTGAGCTAGAAGTAGGCTACTAGAGTCTGCTATGATTCGTTTTTCTTCGTAGGATGAGTTGAATTGTCTACCAACTTTTGTTTCGAGATTTGCTTCGATGAGGTGAAATGTGATTGCACATCAGTTCTAGATTTTGTCGTGTGATCCAACACAATATTGCATAGCCTAGGCCTACCATGCAAAATAACTTCCCACCAGGGGCACGTTGGATAAGGCGAGCGCTTTCCTCGGACTGGAAAACAGTATGCCACGAGTGTTCTCTTTCCCTGCAACGACACGTTCTTGGCGGACATATTAAAAAATGTGATTACATGTACAATAATTCATCAACAAATGTTTCAACACTTACAATAACAAAACTATGACGAAAGCATGTTTTACATGTTTTATTGCATCCTGCTGATAAGCTATATCCAACAGTTGCACTACCAAAAGCAATAAACATCGATTTAAATTCCAGTTGATCAAATAATCTATCTATTCCAATTACAATGTTTGATACCCTCCACGTAGATCGATCCAAGATGGGGGCATGCATAACAAAAGGCTACAAAAGAAAAAGAGCCCAATAATCTTAGTGTGGCAGTCGCCATTTCTAAAAGTTCGCCGCACACTACCTCCTAAAGCTGTTCCCTATCTGTGGCGAAAGGAAGCAAACGGGTCGTTGGATAAGGAAAATGGAAAACTGTATGTGAGCCTTATCCAACGTGCCTTAGATTTGTGGATGTCCCTCGGAAACTGTAGGCTAATTGCCGTCCTTGGCACTTCTTTTAGTGCTGCATTTTGCTTGGGCAGGCTTTTTCGGATGGCTCACTCTACCACCAAAAGCATCCATTTTTAAAAATAAGATAATCGTAGCAGAAACGGAAGCTTTTATGTTAGCCTAGATGAAGGGGAGGTATTCCAACAATTTTTGTCACCACGTTAAATTTCGCAAAAATACAAGAATTTGTCAAAAATTTGCAAAAACATGCAGATTTTGCGATTGCAATGCAAGTCAGAAAATTGTCCCGCATTTTTGCGGCTGCAGGCTGTGCAAAAAACCGCAGGACCAAGTTAAGAAAGACATGACTTTACCCACCATGCACCTGGCAAATTTAAAGGTGCCTGTCTGTCCATGGTGACCAAGCAAACAATGTTTGCTAGGAATTCCAAATAGTCCCACCATTCCTTCAACGTAGGCCTACTCAAAACACAAAATGTAGTGGATGTGCCCCCCCACTCCCCCAATAAGAGGGATGGCTCCCCCAATATAATATGTTGTCTCCGATTAGGGGTCTATAGTAAAGGGATTGATGTTAAATTAGTTGTACCAATAACACATCTGCCCTTAATGTGGTGGGACTATATGGAATTTTAACCCAATGATCTCTGCCCAGGTGAGTAAGGTGTTAACAAATAATATGGCTTCACCCACCAGGCAGCAAGACATATGGTGCAGCTATAAGCCAACAACAAAAACAATGAGTTGACACTGGCTTGTGAGTTCTATGAAACTACTGAGTCGATTAAATCAATGACGCGCATCTCACCAATCTGGTGACAGTGAATTAGGAGACTTCCCTTGACTTGTTGTGTTCGGTCACTTTTGAGTGACTGGGTTTTGGCTCCACCTCTTCACCCGTAAGGCTTCACTTTCCTTATGTAGCATGCAGGGATTTACTGCATTTTGACAGGCTTAGTAAGAAATGAGTTCATTAATTTGATTATGTGCATAGGGGTGTGCATTTGATTGGCTGTCACCAATGAGAGAGTAAGAGTGAATAGGTGAGAACGAAAAAGCCTTTATAAAATAGTCATTCCTTGTAGTCTCTCTACCTGCACTGCCCAACAGCTCAATATTTCAATCTGCCCAGGGACGTGTTGTTAGAGCACTAGCACTGTATACTGTATTTAGTATTCATAGAAAATGCCTGGCTGTAATTAGGCCTACAGAATCTTGCATGATGCTGTTTCAGCAGTGTTGGTTGAGGCTAACCTTCCCTTTTTTTTTCATTCTTAAAAGTGTTTTAACTCCTTATGTGCGGAGGCCCGTCTTAGTGAATGTCCACTGTATACCGAGCAAAAATTGTTTGTTTATACAGTAAAGAAACGTATCATAATAAGAATCATCTGACCAATTATCTTGCTCATGATTTTTTAAAATTTTATTTTTGGGAAAGGAAATCTGAATCTCACTCTGCATTTCTCTTACTGACATCTGTCTGGATGCCACTTTTGCCGATGACAGGTACATCCATAGGTTCACGTCCCCTCATCATCAGCTGCCATTACCGATGATGAATTTCTAGATCTAGCATCCCTATTATGCTCAGTATCACTACTTTCACTTTAGATATCATCTGGACTGTCATTTGAGTCACTATCACTCATAATTTCATCCTCTTCTACATCACAATTGAAGTCATTACCATAACTTTTTCATCTAAACAGATCTACCTCTTAAGAGTTTTGATGACTCGTCTTTACTGGCTGAAGAGACAGTGTAAACAAATGGAAAAACAAACCTCTGTGAAATCAAAATTAGCTAAATCAACAGCTATTCTATGAAAGAAAGATAGGACAATCCATCCCAGAATGCCCCATGTTAAAATTAACAATTCAATTTAGGTTTGGATGAAAGCATATATTTATTTAAACTGACACTAGCATCAAAGGCAAGAATTCTCGTCAGAACATGTGGGTTGAGCCTCTGGCATGCAATAATTCGTGTCAATAGCACTGCATGAGTTAAAATTTAAATGGTCATTGTTAGTTAAGGTATATAGACTATATAATTTGATTAAGCTTTTAAAGCTATTTTATTTATTTGTTTAATCCATAAGTGAGTTGAAAAAAAAAAAATTTCTTGAATTTTGCTTTCAGTAAGCCTATCTCCAAATAATCTGCTCTTTATAAGAGCTGCATAATAAATTGACTGTATGTATTTGACACAGTGATTATGACACAGTGATTATTTTCTCTCCTCTTCTCCTTTTAGCTAATGATTTTGTTAGAGGCTGCCACAGGGGATTTTCTGCTTTTAGTCAGCCCTGTTCAAAGCATCTTTACACCATTTGTCACAGTTTCCACACTCTTCCACATTACATCCATTATCTTACTTTTAGTTTTCTCCTTTTTCTATTTGCCTGATAGTGCCAGCATTCTCTTGCAGATAAATTTTTCATCTCTTCTCTTACCATGCCCAAACCATTTCAGTTTCTAAAAAAGACCCTCACTTTTGCTATGAACCTGACAACCTGCATGCTCGTTTTCTCTATATTATTCTCATTTCTGACCTTGTTCAATCTAGTTATACCATTTGAGAATGCAGTAACTTCATTTCTGCCATTTTATCTCGATTTCCTGTCACTTTCCACAGCCAAAGTTTCAAGGCCATTTATCATCACTGGGCATATGACTGTCTTATATAGCTATAGACTTTTCCTTTCAACTTTGAAGGCACACTTATATCACATTCTTATACCTTACATTATTCTCCATCCTTTCCAACCCATCTGCTTTCTCTTATCGACATCCACTCCTTTAGTTTCGTTGTTCTGAACTGTTGATCCTATATATTTAAACTCATCCACCTCTTCACATACATATTTTTTTTTATAGATGCAGACAGGGAGATCAGTAAAGAGCCACATTACTTTACTACAGAAGCAGAACAGCACCATTGATTTGAATTGTTTAAAAAAGAACTGAAACAGAATCCATCATGGATTTTCCAAGCATGCCAGGTTACCGTATGCCTCATCCGCAAGATGCACAGGGAATGCCTCCTCCACCAAATTATACTCACCCATCCATGCAAGGAGATCAAGGAGGTGGTGTTGCTGGAGCAGGAGGAGGAGGAGGAGGAGGTGGGAATCATATGTACCAGAATCCTCAAATGACAACAAGGATGCCCCCAGGATATCCACCTGTAGGAGACCCACACATGGCGACCAATTACCCGAATAACCCAATGGTTGCAGGCCAGGAACAAGGAATCCCAATGGGCTACCAAGGGCCTGCCCCAATGCAACAGCAAGCAATGATGTCTGGATATCATCCCCACATGGGTGCGCCAATGAATTCTAGGCCTCCTCACAGCATGCCAAATTTTCACCCTAACTCCAATGCAGGATCTAATATGCCTCCGCAGAATTTTAATCTGCAACAGAGACCCCCACCACCACATCCACAGAGAAATACCTACCCAAATCATCAGACAAGACATCACATTCCTGATTTCCATGCACGACATCCTCAGCATACTATGATTCAGAATGATTTTCGTCATCCAATGCAGAATCCTAGAGCAGCTGATTTCCATCATCAACAGCAGCAGAACTCTTCAGTGGCTGAGTACATGCCACCAACTGTTCAAAGTCATCAGGTTCACCCCCAGAGACCACCTCAGGGTCATCAACAAAGGCCATCTGAACAGCCATATACTCACCATGAACATCCTATGTCTCATCATGATTTTCGTCACAGTGGGCGTGAGAGTCAAGGAATGGGTTACATGGGTATGCAGTCAGCCATGATGAATGATCATGGCATGATGGGACAAATGGAGGGTCACCTGATGAGTGGTGGTGATGGATACTCCCCGCACCACATGATGCATATTTATGGAGACCCGAATATGCAAGAGATGCAGGAAGGGGAGTTTAAGTGAGTTTTCAATATTTTTTCTAATGGAAGTAAAACTCTTCTTCTAACAGGAGATATTATGGATTGAAATTGAACAGGTTAATAAATGACTCTTTCTGAAGCTTCTTTGTCCTAATTTTTGAATGAAGGAATCAAGCTGAGTTTTAAAATGTTGATAGTTATAAATGGAATGACTGCTTTTTTGCACATGTGATTAAAAAGCATCAAACATCTAAATAGATATAATTTTGTCCTCTATGGTGTGTCTTCCATCTCAAAGGGACTTTGTTATGTTGTTAATGTTAAGAAAAGTTGTAATGTTAAAACACATAGAAAAAGTATTCTACTTATTTCTGTTCTTCAGTATGAAAAGATGTACTGCAACTAGTATGTAAATAAAAAAAGAACTAAGAACTGGACTCAACATCTAATTTAAATGATGGAGGAAATTCTCATGGGTTAATTTTTCAAAAATTGTTTTTACAGTCTGATTGGCTGCCAGGTTATGGACAAAGCCATGAGTTCAGGAATCACGAGCATGAACTTTGATGCCCATCAAGAGTTACTTTGGGCTGGAAACCAAAGGGTGAGTTGGGGTTTTTGTTTTTTTGGGGGTGAAAGTTGGTAAAAACAGAAATAAAAAAAAAACACACAGCAGAAAATGTATCTTCAAGATGTATCCAATTGTATGACTAACTGACTTAAAGCTGTTTCGCTGCCTGATCATCCTACAGGGGTACCTCAGCTGCTTCTTTGATTTTTGAGGAAAGGGTCTTCCACTTCTACGGTTTTCTGTCCATGGCAATGGTTCTTAACTTAGTATGGTCCTCTGATGTTTTGAGGCTGATATCCTGCTTTGATAGGCGTGTCAGGTCTTTGTTTATCAAGTCAGGGAGTATCCAATTGTATAACATATACATGTTTCTTCAGTGGCAAGAATAGTGGGATAAAGAAATAAATGGATTCCAAATTACACAAAATTATTCCTAACCTAACTGAGTCAACTTCAAATCGGCGATACATGGATCACCCACTGCTTTATAAGACAAACAAACAACCAAACCCTTGCCTTTGTGTCCTTCATGTGGTGCCACTCTGACAATACAGTATGTTATGTTGGAATGCAAGTACATTGATAACATAAGAAACAACTTTTACAATAAAAGAAATTTATCTGAAATCTTTCAAGATGGGGAACCCGACAACATGTTGGGTTTTTTAAAAGCCATCCAATTTTATAATAATGTTTGAGAACTCTGAGGGGAGACAAAATTCAGATAATATAGAAAAATTAACAAGAAAGCCATGAGATCATCCCCACAGAAAGTATTTAGTATAATCCACAATTAATCAGTCAATGGATGCAATTACCACAACCTTTTCATTATTAACCCTCCAAGTGTTACTGGTCAACTGCATCAGTCCATCTGCCAATACTAGGACACAAGTATTCCAAATGTAAGCTAGTTTTCATGTTGCATGATCTCTGTTGGTTATGAAACCAAGAAATACAGTAATTAGATTTTGGGATGAGGCAAGAGAGAAAGACAAAAAATTGTACACAATGCGAAAGAACAGTCACCAATGGGAGGATGCAGACCATTATTATAATGGAACCGGTGATGCTAAGAATGAGAAATGGGCTGATCCTTGAGTTCACCTTTTTTTTGTCTCTAAACTGAAATAGTATATAGCCTCCAAATCTACTTTAAATGAGTATGGCAAAGATTCTTTGTGGTCAATTGTTTATTCATTTTATTTTGATTTAAAAAAAACTAACTAAAATAGACCTCCATTACATCAGTGTTGTTTAAAAGAAGTTCACTTGAAAAGGTAGAGTATAATGATTAGTCTTGAATACAGTAAACCTCGAATTCAACTAGCTTGGATCTAGCGAGATTCATTTTAATCCCAACTTTATTCCTTATAAACTGATACTAAGATAAATCAGATCGAACGAGCACCAAAATAGCGTCGGCTCTAATGAGCACGAATATGGATGGTTATTGACTCACTTGAATCACTTTCTCCCCCTTCCCCTTTTTATTTGGCTTGTATCACTGCCTGGCGTGAAGAGAACAAGAACCCACTGGCTTGCCAGATGGTGCATTAGCTGCACATGCCGATCGTTCAGTTCGCAGGCTTGTAGGCCTCACAGTGGTGAGGTAGGGCCTACTGTTCTTTGCATTGTTGCTCATTATCCGAGTGGCGGACAACAGCACTCCCCCTAACCTCAACACACACATACACCACACATACAACAACTTGTCACTCCAGTAGGCCTTTCGTCAACAAAGAGTACACACTAGGTCAAGTGTGTAGTTCTTTTGCTTTTTGTTGATCACTGTTTCAAGTCAACAGTCATGGGGTGCTTCTTTCCACATCTCACCTTTACATCATGCAGTCTCCTCAGTCAAACTCGGATATGAGTTGCGCCCCTCAGATTCAACAACACCATGGATCCAATAGGAATAACCAGTCAGTCCCGATGATCTCATTCTATCTGAGGTTTACTGTATAAAGGGAGCTGATGTGTGAATTCATTTCTAATTAAAAGGCCCTAAAACACCAAATACATAATTTATAATCTCATCACAGTGCTGATATGTGGCATCGTATTTATTCTTTTTGTTTTGATTAAAAAAACAACAAAACTGAAATAGGCCTCCATAACATCGGTGTTGTGTAAAAAAATGTTACTAGAAAAGGTTGAGTTTAATGATTAGTCGTGTATATTTGAGAGCTGATGTGTGAGTTCTTTTCTCATTACAGGGGTATGTGGCATCATATTATGGGGCAGAATTTCAAAAATATTCAGCCTTTAGAGTACACCTGGAGGAGGATGTCCGCACAAACTTAGCATTCCCACAAGGTGTTTTATCATTGACACCAAGTAGTCTTAGGGGTACCTTGAGGAGGGGTGTTCCTGTCTTTTCATTCAAGTAAGTTGCTTCAACCTTATTCTTGCTTTTTCTTTTTCTTCTGCACAATGTAAAAAACAAACGAAAAGCCCCTCAAAAACTTATTGTTAATTCGTCACCACAGAGGAAAAAGTCTCGTTCTATAATTTAGATGTTGCATATTCTAAATTGTTCTATGTGGTTTGAGAGTAAACAGCAGATTTTGTTTTGGCATTTTGTTTTTCTGTTGTTTTTTTTCAGGCGAAGAAAATAATTGAATGAGATATTGAAGTGAGGTACATTTATACCTAAGGAAACAAATAATGAAGTTGTGTTGAAATCAGTGACACATTTTTCTGAAAGGTCTTTGAATTAATCTCATGATTTCATTTTCCCATCTATACTCAGAGATCCTCATTTGCATGATATGCAATGTATGATGATGAGGGGAAGTGAGTCTGTTCTAATTGGTGGGCACCACAGTCAAGTTTTGGAAGTTGATATAATTCAAAATACCTTGAGCAGTGTGGTAAGTGATTTATGATATTCAGGTATTCTGATTTCAATTTTTACAGATTAGACATGTAAGTCTTCACAGAAATGTTTAAAACTTTATGCTAGTCTCATGACTTCAGAGTGCAAAATGTTGCAATTAACCTAATTACTTGTTGATTATTAAAAACATGAGACATAAACTCAAAAACAACTGCAGTCCTTTCATGAATTCATTATCAAATTTTATCTCAGTGTATCATTCATGCAGAAATGGACTCAAGAATTAGGATTGCTGGTGATGAAGTGACACATATGGTCAAAGCTTTAGAGGAAATTGTCGTTGATTTGTTAAATTTCCATCCTCTTGCAAATCACAGTAATGTTGAAAATGCAGCTGAATGTTTTTCAATTTAGATCAATTGGTACGAAATAATTGAAAGTTTTTAAAATATTTTTTTTCTCTCGGCTGTTATAGTATGAAGTGAAAGACGCTGGAGTTGCTATCTTCAGAAACAACGATCGCTACATTTGTGGCGGGGATAGCACAGGAAAGGTTAGATTTCTTATTACAATTTGAAGTTTACCAGTATGTTGACAGTAAGAAAGCGAGATGAATTATATTCATCTTTTTGCATCATGTAAAATAATCAAGCACATTTACATTATGCAAAAAACCCAAGCACATTTGCACATTGCTGTAAATTATCTTGTCTACTTGTTGTGTTTCTGTATATGTAGGCTTAGTGTTGGGGGCGGTGATTTGTTTTTTTCTAATTTTAAAATCTGTTTGACAATAATTTATTACTTACTGCCTTTGACGCCTGTTGGCGTGTAGGGCAGCAATGAAGGCTCTCCACTTGTCTCTATCAGAGGGGAATCCTCTCAGTGATTCCCAGGACTTGCCCCATCCTCTCATTTACTCTTCCACTGTCCTCCGCCACTTCTGCTTAGGTCTTCCCCGCCTTGTTTTCCCCTCGGGTGTCCATCTGAGAGCAACTTTTGCAATGGCATCATCTTTCATCCGTAGGACATGACCAAATAACCAATTCACCTCCATCTCCTTCTGGTAAAAGGGTATCAATGTCTTCAGTGTTGCACTGCTGTAGGAGGTCTTGGTTATATTCTGCAAGGCCAGAAGATTCGCAATATCTTTCGCAGTCAGGTTGTGTAAAAGGCTGACAATATTCCTAAATCTTTTTTTTCTGTCATGCGCCAACACTCTGGGCCATAGAGAACATTTGACAGTACGCAGCTGTTGTATATTTCAACTTTTGTTTCAGCAGAGTACTGAGATGCTTTCCAAATATTTCGTATGGCTCTCATTGCGTTCCTGGCTTTCTTTAACCTGTTTTTAATGTCATTTTCATCACCTCCATCATCTCTCATTATGCTTCCCAGGTATGTGAATTGCTGAACAATAGGGAGATCAACACTATAAGCTTTCAATGGAGTGGGATTGTAAACATTCACCAGAGAACATGCTCTAGGCAAAATATGTATATCTTGAGTAGATGGGTATTAGTGTATATCTGAAGACTTTGTGTAAAAAGGAACTGCAATCGTGATTGTTTTGATTGTAGTATGACTGAATGCAGACCTCATGATGTTCACATCAAGAAGATTGATGTTGATGTGAAAGAAAGGGGTCCATTTTGGGATGGGGATTATTGTAGACAAACTAGGCGAATTATAGTTGTGACTCTATTCAGTAAAGTTCATCACGGTGTTTCCAATGCTCAGGAGACGACATTTTTTCAGGAAGAGACTGTGCATGAGTGCCTTGCAACACAGGTTCTTTTGAGAGCAAACAAAGTTGAATTGTTGGGGATGAAGAGTTGCCAGGATCTTCACCAGGCCTTTATCATGCTTTTGAACATGTAGGTTCTATCCTAAAAGACAAAGTGAAAAAATGTATTTTGAACACACAAGAGTCTTCACACTCCTGTCGTATGAATTACATGACATAGAAGCTGAGATCAAACTTTTAATTTCTCTTCTGGAGTAGGATTCTCTTTGTCTGGATACGAGACATACTAAATGTTAATAAAAATGTTTGAAATTTCACATTTCAGATAATAGTCCGGCAGCCAAATTTGATTTTTTCAGTGAACCTGGAAATATCGTAGTAAGTGTTTTTCACGCCTGATTTCTATAGTCCGAAGTCTCCTCTTTCAGAATCTGCATGATGGACTTCGGTCACCCTTGAGGGTTTTGAGTAATTCCAGATGGCGTCCAAGATGGCCGCCAAATTTATTGAATTCTTTTACACAAATACAACACATATTTCTATACATGTCAAAGAGCAAAAGTAGTAGAACATAATATGTTACACTAGCATGCAAAATTTCAAAACAATTCATTCATAAACAACAGAGTTATGGGGCTTTGAACTTTTATCCACTTGTTGCCCTTTGTCATTTTACAGAATAAAAAAAACTCAATATTTTCTAAATAACAACATTTCAATATCTCTCAAAGAAGAAAAGGTCTTAGTAATCACATCAGCAATACATATACAAAATATGATTGATTTTGATGGAAAACACTACGAGTTATTGCCATTTTTCTTATTTCTATTATTTTTCTAGAATACGCAAAAATAGAACTAGAATGGTAAACTTGCACGCTTGGTGCTAAAAATAATAAATATGGCAGGAAAGTGTCCTTTCGAGCCCTGAAAAACGATCTGATGTTGATATAATTCAAATTTCAAAATGGCCGCCAAAGGTTCAAGATGGCCGCCAAATGTATTGCAAACAAATAGTATCTTCAGAATAACCCATATTTCTATACATGTCAAAGAACAACAGTAGTAAAACATGACATCTTGCATATACATGCACAAGTTTTAAACATTTCAAAAATAAACAAGAGATTTTTGGGTCTTTGACGTTTGATCCAGTTGTTGCCCTTTGTTGATTTCCGGCAGCCAAAGTGGAGTTTTTCAGTGAACCTGGAAATGTCGTAGTAAGTTTTTCTCGCCTGATTTCTATAGTTTGGAGTCTCCTCATTCAGAATCTGCCTGATGGACTTCGGCCACCCTTGAGGGTTTTGAGAAATTCAAGATGGTGTCTAAGATGGCTGCCGTTTAATATAACCAGTTATTATCTTCTCTCCAATCATCTCATCTAGGTCAACCTCCTGATGGCAACAAGAATTTAGACTCAAGGCTCACACCTTTAGTGTCTCAGGCTTCGGTGTTATGCCAATGACACCACGAGGGCCATGTCCGTAGCGCATAAATGTGGTTTCGATGTACATGTCACTCCATATGCCATTCCATTGACCCCGCTGGTGGTGCATCACATGCTCTTCTTTCAAGAATCTATTGAGTACACACTCAGGCAGTGCCTCCATTCAGTTGAGGTAGCACACACTATACCTCGGATAGTTAACATTACCCGAGGCGAAATAATACGGGATCATCTGTCTAAACGCTTCCAAGAGGAGCAACCAATCGCCGTCACGTTCTGCGAACACTGGCTCAACCAACACATCTACCCAGAGCTTTGCAGTCTTACTTCTAACGGCTACGTCTTCTAATACGTTCATCATTTCTGCTTTGGAAGTAAGCTCATCGTTTTCAAATTCTTTTCAGAGTATTTCTTCACATAGCATGCGTAATGCTCGAATGTCCTCTGGACATTTTTTGCTCATCAAAATCTTTTCCACACCACCGAATACATCTTTAACAACATCTGATTGTCTACTGTTATCCATAAGCGTTTCAATTGAGAACAACAAAGTGCATGCATCCCTCCGAGGCAAGGAATTACTTTACTAACGCAATCTGGATATACCCATTTGACATCTAATGCTACTTTGTACAGTTGCAAATCACATGTGAATAATGTATATTCCTGACCTTTACTTTGTGTCAGCTCTTGAGCTTGAGACATCGCTGTCATTATCGTGTCCGCATGATGTGGTACCATATCTATCAGGGGTAGATACGCAGTTTTGGTCTTTGGCATCAGTGACTCTTCCTGATCTCGAGCTAGTGAAACATTGTATTCATTGTACTCTGGACGGTCTGAATTCTGATAAAACGTGTTGCATGAATGCAAAGTCAGTTCTTTCTGCTCTACTCTTGGAGACAACTTGCTGCTTAAGAAATTCAGGTTTGAGCTCTGAAGTAAAAGCTGCATTCTCGGGCATTCCAGGGAATTTTTGGCCCATTGTACATCTGTATTTCAATTTCATAGTCAATGAACTTACACATTTCTTGCTTTGATATTCAATTGATGGTTTCTGGCTTAACTTGATCTGAATCGTCTTTAGATTCCGGTTGTGTCACTATCATAGCCAGTGAATGAGTTGACACTTTACCGTTTGGAGATGAAATATCCGCATCAAAATTATCCACAGCTACTTGAATGAGACCTTTTGTAGCATCAGCTACATGTGGACTAGAACATTGTTTTATGGCAGCTAGAGCTGTTGACTTCCTGAAGGGCAAGATTTCATCGTATGAACAAGTTACACCAAACAGATACAGTGTACTTATCAACTTCGCAGTTTTGTACCTAGTGCAACCTGCAATCGTGAAGGGTGATTTTTTATAGCCCCAGTCACAATCGACCCTACGAGCATAGCTGGGAAGGTCCTTTTCAATTTGGGCGATACGGTTCCTAAAAGTGTCAATAATGTCTCACTGATTGATTCCATGGTCTTTTCAGCATTAATTGTAGCGGAATATTGTTTCTTGTCTAACAACACATCTTTTATTTCAGAACTAATCCGTTTTCCCATTCTATTCAAAATAATTTCAAATATCATCGTCTTCTTCATCTATGAGCCTTAATAATTTTGCAGACCTGCTACGAA
>JAOYNN010528018.1:0-21563 GCA_025770095.1 Goniobranchus kuniei
AAAATATAAATTGACAATAAATACGATGATGATACACAATCGGGACTGACATATGACTCGATCATTAGTTCACAACGACGTAAAAATAATTATAATAAGCATAGAGTGATATTAATAGGTATACAAGAGTAAAGATGTTTAGACTGCAGGTGCATGTTTAAACTATTTCTGTTGCTCATAATAATAAAATGTCTTTAAATTTTTCTGGAAAATTGACAGAGAGCTAGATTTTCTAAGTCCTTGCGGCAATGAGTTCCACACAGCAGGGCCATAGAAGGAAAAAGCCCTTTTTCCAGCTTTAGTTCTAGCTTTAGGAAATTCTTACTACAAGGTTAAAATGCGGAATATTCGCAATGAGCATGGGATCGCAGAAGATGGATTGATTTTGCGGGATGATTCTGCAAAAAGCGGAAGGGCAGGAGCCACACAGAAACCTGTTTTGCATTGCAAGATGAGAGCAGCTATTCGAAAAAACTAATGTTCCAATACTTTTATATTTAACCCCAGGTTTGACCAGCACTGCCTGTAATGAGAAAGTAAACTTGTAAGGAAAGAGTTGAAAATTCAACAGTCAGCTTGAGCTGAGCCTACCTGCAGAATCGTATCCCACAGCTTTGGCCAGTAGACATGCCTGTTCACCCATGGCTCTGCGAGTCTCTGGGTCCAAGAACACACTGCATAAAGGCATAAAGTTACAAGGATATTTTCAGTTTTATGTCAAGAGACATATTCCATGCTTAAGAAAAAAACCCAACATCACCCAAAAAACAAAAACAAGAACATCTCAAAATAAATAGAAAACACAGTTAAGAGGTGTGAATAATATATATACAATATACAATCTGCATGAGAATTCTACAAAGTACAGTCACTGCCACTAAGTGTCATGGTAGATAGCGTCACATTTTAATTATGGGAATGCTAAACAGTTGTAACAGAAAATATCAAAAGACTAAAAGCCTAGATGTTTTGGTCAAGTTAAATGTCAAACTGGAAGTAAAGATTTGATGGAAAGATGAAAAGAGGAAGATCAATAAGAAGATGGATAGGATACAGGATACAGAAAACTGTCTTGGAAAATAAATAAATAACTCAAGAAGGCAGATTGGCAAAAGATCAAGCAATGTTTTGTAAGACTGTTCATCAAGTCCCAAACTATGCACTGCATTGACCACCCAGGATTTTCTACCGCCCTTTGTGTACAAAGTACTCAATCCATCTAGATAGCAAGCGATCCTCATGGTATTTTAAAGACATGCAATGCACATAAGTGGGGGACAGCTACTGACTATTGCCTCCTTCCCTTTACGAGCGAAACTCGCCCCCCACCCCCTCTGAGGACACACAAAGAGAGCCTGACAGAAGACGATAGATGAGAGAAGAAACTCTCTCAACCCTCACACACTTTTATGAGTTGCATGGGGAGAACTGACTATGGTCCTCAGTCTCTGAACATTTAATTTTGAATACCTTCATCTTTCACAAACAGTACTTCGAAGTATTTCTCAGTGTACAGAAGTACTTCCGCCTTCTTCAGCATATTGGATGGCTGGCTTTTCATTTGCAGACCTGCCAGGTTTCCCAGTTTGGCTGGGAAAATAGGTTTCCCACTTTGGCTGGAAAAATCCCGGGATTTCGATGCACTCCCGGCCACCTGTGAAACGCCATCGACGTACGGTGGTCAACACACAGGGTTCCTGCAGGGTTGGGAAATCTGGGAAAGGTCGGGAAAATGACAAATTTTATTCTCGGTAGCGAATTTGGTCTGGAATTCACTTGATCAGGCACCTAGGTCTTAATTTGGTCGGAAATTTTATACCATAATTACTTTTCCTTTAATTTTCGGGAAACCTTCGCCTGCAATAGCATTAGATCTAAGGTATATGATTTTACAAATTTATTTCCAACTCACTTTTTCTGATTATGACCAGTGGCTCTGAATCTAAAAGCTCATCCGATCTAGAGCAAGACTCACCCTGTCCATTTAACAAGCAAATTTTCAAGACCACCAATGAAGAATTCTGAATTGGGCTTGATGGGCTTTAAAGCAATGTTGGTCGCTGTCCATAGCAAATTGTCAAAGCCATATCATCGTGTGCTTCTTTTCATAATTCTGTGGTACTTTGTTAAGCACATTATTAGTGCACCGGTATGTATAGTACAGTGCATAACTATAGCATAAACATATATGAAAGTGACAAAGGTTCAAGTATCAGTGTAGTTTATTGTATGGGTGCGTTTGCGTGCGGGTGAGAGGTGGTGGGGGGTGGAGCTAGAAGAGAGAGAGAGCCTACACGACACGATGACTTGCATGCTAAAACGAATAGCTCTGTCATCTAGTGTAAACTTGTTTTGCAAGTACTGCATTATTAACCAGCGCTTTCCTTACTCAGTATAGTGCATGAGTTTCGTCGGCAGTACTGCATCATAAAATGAAGCGCATGTGTTTGTAATTGAGAGAGAGAGAGAGATAGATCTACACAACACAACGATGACTTGCTTGCTATAACGAGTGGCTCTGTCATCTAATATAATATGCACGTGTAGGCTGCAAGTACTGCAAGTGCATGCCTTATTTAGTATAGTGCATGAGTTTCGTCGGCAGCAGGATCGTCGATATTACCAGTACTGCATCATAATATGTAACGCGCACCATAACCATATTATAGCGCAAGCATGTTTGTGAGAGAGAGACAGAGATGGGGGAAGTGGTACAAGTGCTTTTGCCGATCTGGTACGAATTATAAATGGTTCATAAAGGGGCGCAATCAAAAGAATATTATTAGTCACAAGTTACCTCCCATAGAATTGAAATTTTTGAAGTTTGGAGGATTTAACAAGAAAAATCAACATGTTTTCAAGATTTTAGAAATAAAGAAAAACAAAAAAGAAAAAGCGCCCCCCCAAAAAACAACAACAACAACAAAACAAAAAAAAAACAACTAAAAGTATAAGTGCTGGCCTTTTTTTTTTTTATACATATAGTAATAAAAGGAACATTGATAATTGGAATAAATGCCACTCTCTTTCTATCTTTGTCTACTGTAAATGAATAAAAGTTTAGTATTGGCAACTTTCCTCTGCATATTTTGTTGTTGTTTTTGTTTGTTTCTTTAGTTTTTTTTGTTTTTGTTTTTTTTTTTTTACAAAAATCCTACGTATAAATGTTTTTTATTGGGTATGTTTGAACAGTATAATTGCTGGACACCCTGCATTGGCTAGATTTACACATTTTCTTCATCATGCCACATGAGTGCTTGTTTAATAAGTGGTTGGAGGATCCACTGTTCAAAGAATGGATTCAGGAAATTGAGAATGATTTAAGCTCAGTAAAATGTAAAGTGTGTTGGACATAATATGATTACAATAGAAGGTAGTTCAGAATGTATTGTGATATACCTATTGATATAAATATAGGTTTATAACAAATTTTCTCTCTGTATTATGCTAATATTTTCATTGAGACTTTTTATGAGATTTGAAGTAGGCAGTAAAGAATATGAGGGACGATTGTGAAACATGAAAATATTGGCAAAATGATGTCAATCTTTTTTACTTTGATATATAGTAATGGGTCTGGAAAAGGTCTGGAATTTTTCTCTCATGAAGTTGTGGGAACCCTGACTGACCCGATCTCTTGAAAACCAAAGTGTAAGCCTAGTGAATGATGCTGGGTTATGGGATGGACAGCATGACATGTGGGCATCAAAACAAGTTGAAGAGACTGTCCCGATCTCCTGAAAATAGATGGTTTTACATCAAATGTGCCATGGTTCGCCTTAAATCCTTATCAATTTCCCGATCATATAATTAACGGGTCGAAAGCATTCTCCAAAGGCCTCTCTCTTTTTGTAAATTGTATAATGTGTTTATGTACTATCACAATTTTAGTGTATCCATTGTATTATTCTGTTTATATTTCGGGTTCATGTCATAATCCATTACATTTTATGACAAGGGGGAAACCTCCTTTTTCCCCCCCGGCCGACTCTTTCATCAATCTCACTTGCGCTGTTTTTCAGTAGTTCTGACCTAAGCCAAAGTCAGTGGCAAACTGGATGTTTTGTAGTTAAGTTTCAGTAACTATTGCGCAAGTGTCGCGCATTGATATGAAGAAACCATGTAAACATGGAATCTGTGGATTGGCTGACCGGTATTCTTCACTTTAGCCCTAGTAAAAAATGTACTGAAATTTGGAAAGGAGATTTTAACCTTTGTAAAGCCCCTGCTCAGAATTCTGGGCATGCCGCTGCTCTAACTATAAGCGCCAGCGCTCAGAATTCTGGGCTGACATCATACGTGGGGGAAGAGCCACTGCCCAGAATTCATCAGACCCTCACCGGTAAAATCATAAGCCTTATCAGGGTTAAGATAATTTGTTCAAACAATTTCATTATGATGGATGTGAGTGCCACTGGCCTAAAATCGTTGAGAAACTGAAGCTTTAGTTGTTGGAAGTAAAAAAATCATAGATTCAAACAAAAGTTCATATTTACAGATTAGTGATTAGTGAAAAGGAAATCAAAATGGTTAATAAAGTGAAAAATCTTGGAGTACATCTGGATTCTGAATTGAAAATGGAAGCCCATATAAGCTCTCTTTGTAGATCAATAAATTTTGGACTAAAGAATATTAGCAACATTCGCAACTTTGTCGACGTGTGTAAGAAACAAGTCACTAATCTTCTCTTCTCAAAACTTGATTATTATAACTCAATCCTATGCGGCACCCCACAAAACATGATTCATCGTATATAGGTCGTCCAGAACAATGTGGCTCGTCTTACATTGAAAAGAAAAAAATTCGACAGTGCAACACCTTTGTTAAAAGAGCTCCATTGGCTTCCGATACAAAAAAGAGTAGTTTTTACAATTTCAACTTTAGTCTTCAAATCATTTGAAAATTCAACCCCAAAGTACATTTCGGACCTTCTAACGCCATACAATCCTGCCCGCAACCTTAGAAGTTCAAAAGATAAAAGAAAAATTGTGGTCCCTCTCATCAAAATGCGAACAGGCGAAAGAACTTTCTCCCACTTTGCCGCAATTGTCTGGAACAATCTGCCACAATCATCGAGAGAGTCCCAGACTATAGACACTTGGAAGAGGAATTTTTTAAAGAAGTCTTTTAACATGTAAATAGATCATAGAATGCACAGTCTCTAAACATTTTTAGTCGTCCAGTGTATACTAGATACATTTTAGAATGCATTTTTTTATGTGATAACGTATTTTAAATTTATTAGAATTAGTTCATGAATTGTAAAGCGCGTGGAGCTTTTTTATGTAATTAAGATGTGGCGCTATATAAATGTTCAATACTATTATTATTATTATTATTATGTGTCCAAAATAACTCACACTCATATTCATCATTGGTAGAGTAATGTAGAAGCAGAGGTGAATGGCCATTCCTTTGGTTATAGATTAGAATAATAAACATTAAACTTGTCCTCTCATACTGGATGAATTGAACAAAGTTAACACTGTTTGCTAAAGACTGGGCAGATGGCAAGAAGATGTGAATTAGATCTATATCTATCTTATTCCATTACATATAAAAGCATCTGTTTCATGCTTAGTAGGGACCGAAGTGTAGGCATTTAGGCAAATTGTTTCTTCCACTTCCAGATAGGTAACGTTTTGATGGAAGGATTTCCAAAGTCATAGGGTGCAACTGGAAACAACAGTAAACTAGCCCTAACCCTAACAAACTCTCACCCTAATCGTAGCACAGCCTAACAAACCCAAGCCCTAAACCAAAACTTTAACTCACCAAAACAGCTATTATTCAGACTGCACTATGACTACGGAAATCCTCCTGTTATAATGGTCTTTTTTTTGTTGTTGTGAGTATTGTTCGGTTCCTCATGGTAAATAGATCCCTCTGTATTTATATAGCTGTTATCCAGCATCCACAACAAGCTATTGCCTACCGTCTCTCAAGTATATATACAAAAAGCGTATTGTCCGGCACCTAGTGATTTAAATGTAAAGAGATCAAGATGTAGTGTAGGCTGGAAATCTGAATTAATTTAAAAAATGTTTGGGACACAATGAGTTACTCAACAATCTGCCATGATTCTTCAGGAAATGAAAAATATTTTGCAATTTCTAAGCATCAAGTATGTTGTCCAAACTTTTTGTGTAAAAGTGTGTGAAACACTTTTTATGGTGGGGCTAAATTGTTCAAAGGCTTCTCTTTGCCTTACTTAGTGAGGTGCCGGACAATAGCCACTTTGATTTATTTTTATCATTATTTTCACAGATGGCTCAATGGTTTAGGCTTTGGTACTGGGATTGGAAGGTCCTTGGTACAATTCCTGCCAGCGATGACTTTTTCCTCACGCAAAAAAATTTGCTCTTATTGCTTCTTTAGACTGTGGTGTTAAATGAGTACCTAGCAATAGGCTGATAATGTTGTGCTGATCGTGCTACATTTTGCTGTCTTCTCTACAGGGGATACATCTCTGCTTGAAGATAAAGTATTGAGTATTTTAAAACACTCTGAGACTGTTCTTAGAATGGTGGAAAGCTCTCTTTATAAATGCAAACTTTATCTTTTATTTTTATTTCATAGATTGTGTGTGCAAAAAAAATAAGTTGGTGAACTATTTTATCTAAGAATTGACGGAAACGATCATAAAGAAATCTTCACCAAACGTATACTGAGCGTCATTAATTACTGACCAAAATAACCAGCTGTAACTCGAAAAGTATGTATCCCAAACAGCATTTCTTGTTGTGAGGAGAAGGAATTTAATTTTAGAATCAACAAAATAGGTCAAATGCCATTTATAGATGTTATATAGCACAAAACAAAGAGCCACCCAAAATTTGGTGATGTAAAAATGATCGATCAGCTCAAAGTCAATAACTTTGGAAAAACAAATGAACTTATTAAGTCTTTAAAGTTTTAAAACTGCACAGAAATTCAAAAGGGTAATTGAGAAACTTATGATCCAAAGACAAAACCAAGTATTCTGACTTTACATCAATAAATTTGTTTCATGTAGAACATTCGGCCAACGGCTTTTTTTGTCCTGGCCTTAGTGCCCATAGGTCCTGGCGCATTCCTACACCGACTAGAAATAATGCCCATGGGTTAGCAACCGGTTTGAACACCTTCAGCCCGACAGCATGCCATGATTTGATGTGTCATTAATGTCAATCTTGAGATCTTTTCCTGAGAAATTGCCTGATATTCCCCAATCAGAGCTGTCTGCTGCTGGTTGAAGTCCCTGCATCACCTTGCTTTCGAACCCACCGTCCAAGCTCGTCCCATAAATGTTCCATTGGGTTCGTGTCGGGTGAGCAGGCAGGGTTTTAATAGTTTGTTATGCAGGAAATTTTTTGTTGTTGCCAAGTTAGACATTAGGGCGTGAACATTGTCCTGCTGGAAATAATGCCCTTGCAAGAGAATTTTGTGGGTACAATTCATACCTTAAAGTGTGCATAGTTGATATTAGAGTCCTTTCGGGTTACTTAATTATCTGGTATTTTCATCAATGAAGTGCATTCTGCCATACTGGACAGTAAATAAGCTTTAACTTGACACCAGCCAATCTTAGGTAGTTTGAATATCATGGATGAAAACATTTTGTTTTTTAAGGTACAAATGTATGGAGCTTTCAAAATCACCAATATCAAAACCTGCACTTTAGAATCAGCAATTTATGTTAAGAGTTTCAATTGATCAGATAAGCCCCCACTTTGCGCCATTGCAGGCTTAGATGTCTGTCTCTTTTTCCAATCTAGAGTTAGATTTCCGAATCTTTTCTTATGTAAATGTAATTTCTTCCTTATGTAAAGAAATGTTTGCTTTTGGTTGATATGTATTGAACGGCTTCTCATGGTCTTTTTTTATTTTCGAATAGAGATTTGATAATTTCTTTCTTTTCGAAACTAAAAACAGTATTGAATAATAAGATGATTGGAATTTGTTTAAATGTGTGATATTTTCAAAATGGGGGTGTTGTCTTTACATTATTATAACTTTAAGGATTTTCTGTTGATCAAAATGAAATTTTACATACGAACAAAAAATTGTTTGTACTTAACAGTCTCAAAATCTGAAAGCTACTACAGGAAATTTGTAAGGCTTCATAGTTCAGGATGCTTTTGTTTGGCTCACTCGATATTTTGTTCAGATGATACTGGACCCCTATCCAACATGAAGATATCACCTACCTTGGACCTCTTATAAGTAGTATTTGGAACCCCTCGGTGCTATTTCATAGAAATACATTCTTGTGGCTATTGCAATGTGTAAATCTGTTCTTTTTATGATCAAGTGCAGGATTTCAGTATTGTTTGGATCTAGAATGATCTAGTTCTATGTAAACTCCAAATCAATTAACTCTTTGATTATTTAAAATTAACTGTTTTTGTTAAGATGTTGCATGACTGAAATTGAAACCTTGTGCTGTTTTTTTTCATTTAGAATTTCCAGAGGCACATGTGGATTACAAGCAAAAGTACAAGGCTCTGAAGAAGAAACTGCGATTACTAGTATATGTAAGAGAGAATCAACTAAAGAACATGCAATTAAAAAAAGAACTTGAAGTAAATTATATAAGCAATTCTAGTTAGCCTGAGTAAAGATAAAGTAATAAATTTGTTTCCGTTAACGTGAATCTTACTTCATCTTTTGAAAAAATGTTTAATTTCATGAAAACTTATTAAAATTCAATTTGTTTTTTATTGTAACCCCCCGCCTACCAATCACACATATATGCACATTCACCGTCAAACACGTGTCTACATTAGTAAGTGACAAAATGTAATGTCATTGATACCAACCGATATTTGCCTTTGTCATATCATTCATGTCTTTATAATGTCTTTGATTTGTCTCAGGTTGATAAGGATTATGATAAGCACAATGGTAATGTCAAAATGACAATGGCGTAACTGCATTATAAGATAATAATGATAAGAATTACTGTAACTATAACAATAATAACATTCGAAGAAACAACGGTAATAACCATTCTGATGGTGAAATTTTGGCAAGAAGGATATTATGATAATAATAATAATAATAATAATAATAATAATAATAATAGTAATAATAATAATAATAATAATAATAATAATGATAATAATAATAGTAATACACCTAATACACTACTTTTCCTGAGAGTGCCTTCAACTGAATGCCTGTTTTGCCTCAGTGACTGCTATTTTGAGGAAACTGAATTTTTTCTTACAGTATCATCACTCTGAGTGCCTGCCTTCAAACATTATTTGCAACCTTAGTATCCGGTATGTTGGCTTGTTGTCAGTGAAAAAAAGTTGAGAAATGCTTTGAAGTAAATTGAGAGCAAGTAACTATGAACACTTGTCTAGAGTTTCCATTAGTGTCGAAAGGCATCATTCTTGCTCATTTGATTGGTTTCCCAACCTTTTGAGTCTTGGAACAGATAACAAATGCACACGTTCCCTGCTGGTCCTTAAATTATAGTCCACTATCTGTGACTTAAGGTCCATAAAATCAAATGTGTCAATGCAGCGAAAGTGGTGGGGCTTAGATTTGGACTTCTTTGACCTCAAATGCTCAGCTGTTCATGTAGCGTAGCTAGACCGCTCCGTTTAGTTATCCTCTTCGCCCGTACTAAGTCATGCTGACCTCGCGCGACCGAGGTCAGAACCTGCTCATGAGTCCGTTGTGAGAGAGAACATTTCTCAAGGCGCGTAGCCATTAATAATGGGTTCAAATATCACCCTCTAACCCCCAAAGGTAACCACAATCGGCTAGTGTGCACATGAAGGATGCCGTTTGAATTATTCCTCTCACTGACCATGGAAAAAAAGAAATAAAAAATCTCTTCATTTTCTCCTGGCAGAGGTTTGAAATGGACCTATTTTTAGTTCATTGTTTTCACCTATTGCATAATTTGGAAAAATCATAATTAAGTTGTTTAACAAACATTTTTTTCTAAAGTGTGCACAGATGAGTCATAAGATGTCCAAAAATGTACTTAGGAAAAAGAATTGAGAGAGGTCTGTAACTTTTCAAGATGAAGCAGTTTAAGCATTGTGAAGTCAATGAAAATCGGCAATTCTAGGTGCTCATATAACAATACACACACAGAGAACTTAACACAAACGCAAACACATTACACTATACACGGCCCAGGATACATATGAACTTTGATCATAAACCGCTTAGAACCAGACACAGAATAGGGCTTACTCAAAAAAATTTTTGTTATCATAACGACATGTATCTTCTCTTTCAATGAGGCTTTATGGGATAAGACTCAAATGTGCATGAATTTTGTAATTACACGTTAATTAGAAAGATGTCGTAAACAATTGAAAAATTTACTCACACAATTCAAAAGCACTATTCACGAAAACTACAAACGCTAGAATGTTGAAATTTCAATGAACCCAAGGAGTGGTGTTGGATGACTGATGGAAAGAATGAAATGAAATTTTGGCGCTATAATGTTGATGTAGTGAAGGGAAGAATTTATGCAATTTTCAGACAATGCCATTGATCTGACAGCGGGTACAAAGAACTGCACGTGACCGCTAGTGACCTCGAGCAGGTAGCCGGGCGGAGTTGATTAATGGCCTTCGGCTGGCCTCAACTAAACGGTAGTAGTTTTCAGTTAGAGTGAGCCGCTATGTTCAATGATGCAAGATGACATTTGTCTGATCTTCTACAGGTGGTTAGTTAATGAATGATAGTCTTCAGCTTTATGTTACACAATGCATTTGAATCTCTCCCTGTCGTGACAAAATGTCTGGCAGTGGAGAGAGATGACTTTGATAAATTAAAGGAATATGATTGATGAGCAACCAAGGCGATCAAATTCTCCCAGGCAGGGATGCCGCCTGATTGCCAGGTTACACTGCTTCCCGACCACCAGGCACTCTTGTGAAAAGTACTGTAAAAATAACATAGAGGTCTCTGCCTGACATCCACAACCTTTGTAGTCAGAGAAATGTAGATGTTAGCTGGATGTGGATGTCAAGTGAAGGGTAGTTGAGGAGAAATGAAGGGTAGTTGAGGAGAAATGAACCACTTCAAACACAAATGAAAATGCCAATCAAACTATGCCTATTTTTTTAAGGACATTTTATGTACCTAGTATTTCAAAAAAGTGTTACAATTTTAAGATGTCAATTCTTTCCTATTTGTCTTATTGGCTTGAAATATTCAGACAACCATGCTGAATATTGTGATTTGCATTGATGCCAAAATAATTATATGACATCATTCAAACTTTTGCATTTAATGGTCACTAAGTAAAGTAATTACTTTTTTCGCCATCGGACTTGGAGATAATTTTCAAGTAAAAAATGTAGAAATTAGCGGAATTAAAGTATCAATTTTCAGCCATCAATAGTCTCATTTGTTACTTACTGTTGATTGAAAGCTATTTTCATCGCTAATTGTCCCCAGTTGATCATAGCAAGCTTTATACTACATTTATCTACTTTTGCATACAGGAACAAGAATGTTTTTTGGATGAGTTAAGGAAAGCGCAGCGGAAATTGCTGAAGGTTACTCGTGATAGAAGGTATTAAGCTAAAGGATTCATTGAAATAACTTTCAAGTAAACTTACTCAAATAAACATTACAAGTGTTATGTTTCTTTTAAATTTATTTTGTATATACACATATCTGGACTGAATTTGTTATAATTGGCTATTCTGCCACTTGTCAACTATGTTGTTCTCTGTCTCGTAAATCAAAATTTGAATGTAGTAGCTAGCTAACTTATGGCAACTTGATATTTATCATTTGTCATATTATATATGAGCTTCATTGTAAATGAACCTACAGATGTTAAATGCTATACTTGGTGGTGCAATTTGTGTCATGTAACATCGAATCAGTAATTTGGACATAACTATGATAATAAATTTTTAGAAATTGAACCAACAATAATTACTTAATGTTTTTATCAGCAGTTCAGTCACCAAACATGAATGTAAAGAGCTCATAAAATCTTGAGGCTCGTATAGGAAAGACATTATTGTGTCATCAGAGTTATACCTGAGAGAAGTGAAAATGAATTCGTAGTTTAATTTCTTGAAAATTTTGATGAAGGTTCGGAATCAGAAGGTTCAGGTAATATTCATAAAGTATGTTGATGTTGAAAAAGATATCAGTAATTCATATTTTGCAATGAAATTTTGCAAGACACTGTGGTGACCGGCTAATTGTCTGGTTGTTGGGAAGCTGCAAAATTGGACAATAAGGTGGAATAGACATTTAGGTGGAATCTGATTTCTTCAACCACTGCAGCAAATTCATATCAAGCAGGATACATTTCAACACATGCACATGTATCACACCATGGTTTAAACATAGCACAATACAATGAAATCTAATGTATGCCCATATAATGATTACACTGTCTCTACACACATGCACATATTTACTCAAAATCATTCTATTGTTTTCTTAACATCAAAATGTTAAATTGGTACACATAGGCACACACATTCTTTTAAATATTCAGTCACTCCATAGATTGGACACATGACTGAGCCTTGCTTTGATGCTAACAAGAATGTGGAATGAAGGCAGAAAAGAATGAAGGGCAATGCTTATCTGAACAGCAGTAAATCACCCGATATCCTTCTATGCAAAGAAAACACAGAAATTCAAAGAAAATAGAAGGGGTCTGTTTCGACATGTGAGCTAATCATTCAGCTGGGATTGGATGGGTAGGCAGGATTTAACTGATAAATCCAGTGCGCGAAGATGTGGGAAAGGGGATGGGTACTGACTAGCCATTTTAGGCGAGAAGATTAGCTGACTGGTTGACCGGTCATTAGATGAAAGGAGAGTGAGTGCAGATGCTAGGCTGGTGATTGACTGTGCTGGCTGTATTGCACAATGTTCTACATACCTGTACCAATGAACACATTAGACTCTCATTGGTTACTTCATTAAAAATGATTGCAAAACGGCCCATACAAGCCAGCACTTGGACTCTTTTCAGCAAGAGAATAGTGAAATTCGTTGATGTTCGTTGTATTGTTGTTGAATAAAAACAGCCACTTAGGTGACAGACTTGTGCTGGAACCGGCCATGTAGAGGTGTCATTTTAAAAGAAAATTGTTTACTTTAAAAATAGTTGTTTAGGTGTAACAAACAATTAGCTGGAGGACAATTAGCCCGGCACTCGTGTATTGAAAGTCTTTCCAACCTTGCTAAGATATTATATCGGAAGTTGCTTTAACTCAACTCAGCCCCACAAGTGGCGATTTTTTTTAGATCTACGGTTGAGCCTGAGCCCCATGATTGCCAATGTGGCAATCCTGACTTCATAATTTTGTACAGGGAAATGATCGCAACAGTGGTGATCTTGGGCATTGTATGAATTCCTGTGTTATTTCCCTTGATTTTGATATGGTTTTGTTTTGATCGCTTGTATGTGGAATTTTTTCTGCTTTTTTTTAAGGTGACCTCTACAGTGGCTAAAATGGTATCTGACAGGCCAAAACGTCATAAACAAGCTATAAAATGATTAAGAATGTATCATTGTTGTTCCACAAACCTTTTGTATGTGTATGCTTGATTTTGAGTTCGTTTTTTTTACGCATATCCTCATAGGAAAACATTTTTAGGATTGAATAGTTTCAACAACCCTCAAAATAAAAAAAGAAAATTTCAACAATTTTGACATTTCATTTTTAAACAAGCAATGAAGATAACAACAATCTGTTTAGGTTGAAAAGCAGTTCTTTATCTTATCCATTTGCACTGAAAATTTCACACAGTTATCTAAGACACATTTCTTACAATGAATTTTTGAAAACACAACCTAAAAATGGCTGTCCAGAGCGTCAACAAAAATAGTGGGGCTGAGTGAGTCGAAAGCCAGTCTTGTCTAACCACAAATGATGATAGGGGCTGTGGTCCTTGGGCAAAGCTAATAATTGATTTTACACAGTGGAAGAAGTAGATTTACCATGGTAGGTCTATATGTAGTCCGAACAATCACTAGAATCAAATTAAACAAATTTTAACAGTGAATAGTGACTGTTTTGTCAAACTGAAAATTTGATCATTAGGCCTGAGCCTCTGAACAGCAAAGGATTTTGACCATCCTTCAATTACAGTTGCGCTTCCATGTACATTGTAGTAAAATCTTGGAGAGCTAGCTTAAAGATATTTCTTGGAACATAACAATGGGGACAGGCTTGGCTTATCAGTGTCACTTTGATACATTCAAAATAATTATGTATGCACTATTCTTCTCATCCTATATGTTTTAACAAATTACACTTGTGCCAGGATACTGTGAAACCATCACCGACTGGCATTAACTTAATATGATATTGCATGTGTAAAGTATGCTTTTGAATATAATGCCATTCTTGGTAAATATTTTTCAAACTTACAATGGCAACATTCACATTGTCAATCATTGCCTAAACATAAATTTTCAACACTCAGATCCTAATTGTTATATGTGCCTTAAAAAAAACCCAATAGTGCTTATTTTATTGATTAAAAAATTTTTTTTTATGTAGAACTGATGTGCACTCTTTTGTGGGTTTTTTTTCTTTTGTGTTTTCAGTTTCCTGCTTGATCGCCTCCTTCAACATGAGAAAGTAGAAGACTCTTCAGATGAATCTGATGCCACTAATTCCACCGACACTGATGAAGGACACAGAGAAGCTGGTCCTGCCAAAAGGTTTGGGTTGAGAACAGTTTACAGATAACCATTAATCTTTATCTTAGATTTCTTAACAGTGTGAGTATATGGTGACTAGAAACTAAAAAATTCATGTTTATTACTTAGAAAGTATAATATTGATGATTTTTTTTTTCTGTCTTCAGATGCTAAGATTAAAATGTGTTTTATTTTCATTGCAATTTTCATAATAAGATTAATTCAGGGTATGACCAAGGTTAACATCATTGGCAATAATGAGAAATAGCAATTACAAGAGATACTGAAGTAAAGAGAACTGTGTGAGGATTGTGTGGTGCACAATCAGTCAGACTGAGAAAGTCTTTATGTGATCATAACTCTTGTATTGTAATGATTGTATCGTGTGTTTTTTGTGGTCTTAGCATTGTAGCCTTGGCAACAAGACCTCAATGTGATTCTGTAACCAAATTTCACATTACACATTTCTTGGTGCAAATCACCATTGAGTACTTTGTTATTTGCCTTTGGTTTCAAGAGTAATAGGGACTTAGACTAATAACGGAATTTTATTGGAGCACAAGGTCTTGGTATAATGCTATAACTGAGTTTCACTGTACTAATGGTTCTTTAGGCTCCATTTTGCCATTTGAGTAGGCAGCTAGGTAATCTCTAGGAATCTGTCCTCTTGTAGGTATGATGACCAATCTTCAAGGCAACTGCAGACATTGCAGTAATAGGAGAGAATACTTAAAACAGTGTGGAGGGTAATAGTTAGCTCATTGGCATTGACCTGATATATAAGTTTAGAAATGTTTATTGTTATTTACTGTTCATGTCAAACTTAGAATGTTTAAATTCATAAATTCATTCTGAAATATCTGAATTTTTCCTCACACTAATCGTATATCTAGCTTTACTTTAATATAAGTCCTTTACTACTCACAGGAAAAAATTGGCCACCACAGCTGAAGTTTCCAATCTGCAAACAAGTGCTGCCAAACATGGATCTGTAAGAAATGTTAGAAAGATACATGTTAATTTGATTTCCATGTGACACAATTTGAAAATCAAGTTTTCTGCAAAAAAAAAAAAAAGAAGACAAAAAAGAAAAGAACACTTAATTAAATAATGGGTGCACATTGAATGGTTTGTCTGATTCATCTGTATTGTTGATTTGTGTTTCAATTTGTTTTTTTCAATGTTGTGGATCAGAAGGTCAGAATTACTTTTTTAATTAATGCACAATTGTTGCTGTTACTACCAGTTTTCAGGGTATCATATGATAGTGCTTGATAAAGAAATATTCCAAGATGGAAGGCTTATTATTTCATTTGTTACTTATTGTAGTCATTAGTTCTTTGTGAGGGATTTTTGTAATGGAAATTTAATATTTCAGTTTTTGAAAGGTCTCCTTAAGCATAAGTGAAAAATTGACTTAAATGATACATTTTACTTTTTGCTGTTATTGTTAACATTGCTGGGGATGGGAACAAGTGAAAAGAAAGCAAGACAAAAAATGAACCAAAACAAAACAAATTGACAAATGTTATCTGGCATTAACTGTTTTTGATATACACCCAAGAACAATTGTAAGACTGTTATCTGAAATTTATATCCTTTTTGATTTATTTAGAGATTTTATTGGGGCGTTTAATGTTTTGCTTTTCTGTCACTGTTTTTGATTGACATCACTAATAATGATAATAGTAATATTGTTAGTTATAGTGTCCCTGTGCCAGTTGTGCCTTTCTGTCACTGTTTTGAATTAGCATCACTAATAATGATAATAGTAAAGTACTTTTCCAAGAATATCTATTTGTAAGGAAGCACTAGTAACTGGGCACTTTTGCGGAATGGGCACTCATTCACATCGACTCTGCTTTGGAGGATTTAGATCACCTTGGTTGCCAATCATTCATTCTCCTTTAATAGTTTTCATATGTCTTTGAAGTTAGTTGTGCATCTTGAAACATGATTGTCATATGTGGATGAACATCATCTTGAAGTTTATGAGCCATGTCGCCAAGATCGAAGTCACTACTGCCAGGCAGTTTGTTGTGACAGTAAGGGATTCGAATGCATTGAGATGTTTAGGTTTGTGGACAGTCATTTTTTTAACAAACCACATGTGCAAGACCAGACAAATTCATTATTTAACAGCTGAGCATTTCTGGTCATTAAGTCCAAAGCTTCCGCTGCATTGACACATTTGATTGGTTGGATCTTTACTCACATAAAGTGGATCAGTACGGAGGGCATGCCTTTGTTACGTGTTCCTAGACTGAAAGGAGTGGAAAAACTCAAATGAGCAAGAATGATGCCTTTTGACACCATACAAGTGTTCGCAGTTACTCTATCTAAATTAAGTTGACATTTCTTACATTTTTTTATTGACAATATGCCAACATACTGGTCACTGAGGCAGTAAATGACTCTTGAAGGTGGATGCTTAGTGACAATTTCGATGGAAAAAATTTGGTTTCGTCGAAATTGTGGGCATTAAGGCGAAACAGGCATTCAGCCAGAGGACGACACTCTGTTAAGAAGTATTGTAATATCGCCATTTATAGTGTCCCTGTCCCAGTTTTGCCTTTCTGCCAGCATTATTAATTAACATCACTATTAATGATAACTTTAATATTATTTACAGTGTCTCAATGCCAAGGCTTCCTGGCATTTTACATACATAACCAAGAGAGCTGAGATAGAATGCAGAAATCTCAGCCAGCACTCTAACACATTTGAAATGCAATTTTATGAGTTCACCATTTACATAAGCAGGTGTATGCTTTATTGTGTAACAACTAACAAATGATCCTTGATTTGCCTGTGCGCATGTGCATACAATTAACTTAGTCTTGGTAATGTGTTAAAACCATCTGCTTGTTGAGATTAAACACAGAGTGGTTATCATAAAACACATTCATTCCATGACATGAAAGTTGAAATGAACATCTTCATCTGACCAGCTTCAGCTGTAAACAGTTTATTTCAACAAGTTGTTTTTAAGGGGTGGACTTAGGTAATTCCTTTTCACAAAATTCATTAGATCTGAGGGGAGTCAGGTTCTTACTGGACATGTATTTATCAGGTAACTATGAAAATATATCCTGTACTACTCTTACATCCTCATAAAGTATTATAGTTTTTCCCTCTTAAAGTACCTTGAATTGCGGAGAAAATTTGTGAAGCAAATAAGACATTTGTAGATGAAATGTCTGTGGCTGTGACCAACCTTAAAAAAAAAGTCACAATTCTACATGATTCTTAAGAAATCCAAACTTGCTAATGACCGTTTTAAGTGAAGATTTGCCATTTTTGTTCCATGGATGTATTAGGGGGGTTTAGTGTCAAGTTTTTGTTCATACACCATGTGAAAGGTAAGAATTGATAGGGTAAGGGATTTCAGTGGTAAAATCTTGTTTATAATTACACTGTTATTTCATAAATTGTGAAATTATGTATGAGAGTATAGGAAATTTGTTTTTTCTTCCTTATTTAAGGGATTGACCACAACTGGCGGGGAGTCTGGAAGCAAGAAGAAAAACAAGAGTACTAAAAAGGCAAATAAATCAGGAAAACTTGGTAATAATCTTAAAGATTTTGTTCTTGTTTCTACTTTGATCACGTTCCCAAGCCCAGTTTTGATCCGCATTTATATTTGGAATCACTTGAGTTACCATTACATTTGAAAATACAGTGTAATCCGCTTATATCGACTTGGTTTGGGAAGAGTAGTTGATGCCGATATATAAGAATGTCAATAATCCGCTTATATCACGTGGTTTGGGAAGAGGAGTTGATGTCGATATATAAGAATGTCGATAATCCGCTTATATTGACGTGGTTTGGGAAGAGGAGTTGATGTTGATATATAAGAATGTCGATAATGAAAACACAAAGCCAAAGAAGAAAAAACTAGGGGAGGTCAGCGGTAAAAAGGCAATAAAACCATTGGCAACAGAATAAACTCTTGTGCTGGAACAGAGCAGTATACGTGTCTACCTTCTACATCATGAAGCAAGAGATTGAACGGGAAGCTGAAAGAGATGATGCCTACCTACACTGTAGCTTTGTGATGTTGGGCAAAGAAGAGGAGAGTAGGGGATAGAACCGGTGTCTTGCTAACAACGTGAGTAATGAGGCGCACACTTCACACCAATGCAAACTTTGCTACACACACGCTTGTATAGGTAAAAGGCCTAATGCCTAGCCTAAGGCCTGTCTGTTGTTAGGATAAGTGAAAGGCGAGACAACTGCTCAAGACACTTGCCGGCGATGGAAAGGGATGGGGATTGGGAGTGGGGGTAGTGAGGATGTTATACCTATGGCGCGAGATGTGCATGTTACATGTAGTGTGTACATGACATACTGAAGCCTAGTGTGTTGGTACAATACTTTGCAGTTATGCCAACTAATAAAGAACTAATGTGTTGACCGTTAACGTGACATTTTCCTCCTTCATGTTCGTAGGCTTGACCAGGTACCTCTTGCAAGCATGTCAATAAAGCAGATTGAGCTGAAAAAAGGTTGATATAAGAGAAAATATGCAGTAAAGATAATGAAGAAAAAATTCGGGAATTTGAAAACATGTTGATTTATCAAATGTCGATAAATCAGCTGTTGATATAAGTGAATTACACTGTAAATAAAATTGTTGGGTAGCTTTAAATACCCATTTCAAAAGTTTCTTTTTTGTTTTTTAAATAAATGTGTAAAGGGTGTATTTCCTTGTCAGTGCCCACATTATGTCAGTAGAGATGTGTACATCTAAAATGTGTGTACAAATGTAAATGTTTCTAGTAGTCCAATCTATAGAGGCCCATACACTAGTGGTGGGTTGAGTAAGCAGTGTTTTCAGCTTGAGCCTTTATCAGCCACATCTGTGAAAGCAGTTGGATTGATTCCAAACTGATCTCAGGATTTTTTTTCCAACTTTTGATCTCAGACTCCAACCCGAACCATTTCCATAATCTGAGCCGATGCATTTAGTCGACAATCATTCAACCAAAAGCTCAACTTGTCATTGAAGGCAAAGACAAATCTGGATGTGCTATGAATTGTAATAGCTGTGCTTCACCATACAACCTACAGTTCAATTTACCCATAGATCATTTTTGGGGATTGCTCCATTATGCCAGAAAAGGATTTGATTGTCAGAATATGTATCTAAGTCTCTTCAACCCTGTCAAATTCTTGATTGTGTATAATCAATCACTATTTCTTCTATCTTGCCATCTTGAAACAGACCCGATTCTACTATAACAAAATCCCCCATCAGTTCCTTCTCTAACTCTCTAACTGACCTCTCACAGAAAACTACTTTGTATTCTTTGCAAGTCTACAATGCCTAATGCCGCTTTTATAGCTGAAGTTGATTTTGTTGATAGTTTAATAGGGTTACCCATTCCAGCTTTCTTTGCAATCTTTTCATGCCTTGGCATGGATTTTCTTTTTAGCTCAATAGCTAATTGGTAATCGTTGCCGTATTGTTATTTATTTCTCCCTATGCATGTCATACAAAGGTGATTCAGGGTTGAATGAGAACTTATTCTCTTGTCTGTCCTATGTCATCTCTCAGGCTCTCTTTTGCCTCTTCAGGCAGGGATTTTGCTGATAGAAGGAAGGAAGCATTATTTAGTGGCCATCCCACACAGCACAGTGATATTTCCTTTGGACTGGAGGAAGAATATTCCTTAACTTCCATGCTCTATTGTCAATTTCATCTATGTCCTAGGTCTATAGATGATGTGTGCAATGATGCATATGAGACATGTCCTAATAAGATCTACTGTTTCAATATCAAGCACAACTGAAGAGAAGTATGGCTGTCAGCCTTGTCTCAAATCATAGAACAAAAAACTCCACAGCCCCAAGAAACCCCCCAAGCCAATGTGGTTACACAAGAAATAAAGCGTTGTTGTAAATCGTAATCAAGTAAAAAGGGAAGGAACACAGTACTGTCATCGACTGTTTAAAATTTTGTGAACATATATCTCATTATCATTATCTCATCTAGCTGTCTGGTTTTGTTTCGCTCTCTTGTATCAAAAGAAGGGCTTTGGTATGGAATGTTATATGTTTTTGTCTGTCATCCCTTTTATTGAAAAGCCTTTAACTTTGCATTACATTGAAACCGAAAAGGGGAAACACACCACTGCTGTTCTGGGCGATATCGATATAGAAATGCCATAACTAACAATACTGCTAGACTTGAGGCATTCAGAATGAGAAGAAAAAGAAGAACAGCACGTTTCATTGTGTGTAATATTGAGAATATTGGTCATAATAAAGTTTCAAAGGACAGAAAACAACTGTGACCAAGTTTATAGAGATTTGTTAAGGAACAGCAATATATCGACATCTTTGGATTTGATTACACAGATAAGTTAACCAGCTTTTGAGAATACCCTTTCTGACAGCACAGACGAAGGGGCGATGAACAGGTAGGCCTATTTCATGGCAACATGATACACCTTTGGCAACATGGACTGATTGCCCTCCCAGTACAAAAATGGGGATGACCTTCGATCAATAATTTTGTCCTCACGATATCACTGCATTTCTTCGATTGCAGTACGACATTTTTCTATAAAGAAATAAAGAAATATGGTGGTATTATCCTTCTTGATTAAAACATCGGAAAGTATCGATGTCTGAGGAAAAACATCGATCTCAACGATGTTTAAAAAAACATTGTTGTATTGATGTTTCGATTTCGATGTGCCGATGCCACACATCTAGGTATTTAAGGTATTGAGTAGCAATACCGAGTACCCAGTGAACAAAAAATAGACATGTAGATACCTTGCTACCACCATACCCTAGGCTTCCCCAAAACTGGCCAATAGGCCTACTGAAATTTGTTCTTTGTGCATCAGATCTCTCTCTCTCTCTCTCTCTCTCTCTCTCTCTCTCTCTCTCTCTCTCT
>JAOYNN010528019.1:0-14580 GCA_025770095.1 Goniobranchus kuniei
TTATTATTATTATTGTGCCCATTATATATTTGTTAAGGCACTGCATAAGCGTCATCTTTTATAATCATCATCATCATTATTATTATTATAATTATTATTATAATTATTATTATAATTATTGTGTCCATTGTATATTTGTTAAGGCACTGCATAAGCATCATCTATTATAATCATCATCATCATGATGTTTTTTTTCTTTCCTGCTCTTGCATTTCCCTGGGTGTCAAATTTTGTCCCTTGTCTTACAACTGTAAATGTTCTTTCTGACTTTAAATAATGTTCTTATTTTACATATTAAATTCTGTTTTATTCTCATGCAAAGTTTTAACACTGCTGGTGAAGTTTTTTACAAAATTTCTGCAGAAAAACAAAAACAAAAGAAATGAAACAAAAAAGCATCAGTTTGGTTTAGTGATCGCACATTCCAAGGATCAAGATATGTGTTGATGTCCTCTAACATGTTGACTGGTGCGGGGTGTTGGAGAGATTCAAAGGCTCAATTTATTTGTATTGGCAATGACCTTGGAAAACTCAAGACATTGACATTCCATTCTAAATTTGGGATTTATATTTTGTTGTTGTCCAGGACACATCCAATTATATAGATCTATTGTTTTTTTTCTCTTAATTTTGATCTTTTTAATTTACATATGATTTTAACATAGGTAAATATTCAACTGGACATTTCTGATACGGTTTATGAGATTGAGACCTTTATGTAAATCTTCAGAGTGAATGTCTCAACACTACAGAATTATTTTAATGATAGAACAATCCCCAATTGTCATGCTTCATATTTCTTGATCAAGCCATCCTTTAGACTTAGCTTAATGACTTTTGGTGGAGCGATGAACACTGAGGGAAATAATAGAAACAGTAGACCATTTGATGCTGTTCAATTTGATTGGCTTAATGATGATACTGGATTATATTCATTCAGACATTGCAGGGTTGGGACGAGAGTATAAAGGTCATGCCGTTCATACCCGTGTAATGAATGCCCACGATGGTGGGACGCACCCTAAATTTGAGACTCGGATTGTGGTAAAAATGGTAGGCCTGAAACGTAGAACGCACCAGCTCAGTAGTATGAAATAGAATGAAATATTAGTCTTGAAAAAGTGTAAAAAGTGTCATCTCAAATACCGAAAGATGGCAATACTGACCTTTGAAAGCTGAATGACTATGCTTCTTAGTCTCAAAACGACATCAGTCCCATGACACATCAGTTCCATGAGCGAGTGATTTAAGTCCATGCGTGCACAGAAGGTGCCATCTTTGTTGTGAAGATTGCTGAACTAGGTCGTAGATAATCCAAATGAAATAGTTCCATAGATAATCCAGGTAAAATAACATACATACCTTTGTGATCCGGTTGCTTCCTATGATCTGTGATTGGGTCTCAAACAGCACTGCAAATTTTGTATGCTCCCCGATTTTGGGGGTTATTTTTTTTAGTAAAAAATTGTGCCCATTGCACGGGTAAATACAGCGTTAATTACAATGTGAGTTTGTGGAAAACTGAATGTTTGGCAAATATCTTTTGACCTTGAGGATTTACATTGTACCAAGAGATATGACAGCATGTTAGAATGTTAAAGGTAGAAATAACTTGTGATTTACCCCTATGCCTTTTTATTCAGTGAATTCTGTTTCTTTGTTGCTTTTAAGTGACTGATGCAATTAAGTGAAATGTGATTGACTGGCATCAGTTATATATAATGCCTGTTATATATAATTATATATAATATGTGTTATGTTATACCCTTTTTTCTCCCATACTATTGTTTGCTCTTAACAGTGCAGACTATAACCGTTCTGGGGCAAATAATGTTCATTCAGGGTTTGAGATTTATATACTTGTGATGTGATAGCCGCACGTTGTTAATGAGAATTATTTTCCTCCATGTACTTCACTGCTGAGCAGCAATGAGATTAATTTTTCCAAGTTGTACATTAACTCAGGTTTAGTAGTAATTACTTGGTCTTTTGCATTCCAAGTGATGGACTGTTGATGAAATATGCATAGAAATCACAAATCACTATTATGTCTCATCAGCACAGTGAGCAGTGCGTTGGGCTCGCAATAGAAAGGTTCCGGGTTCAATTCCCGGTGGGGACATTGTGATTTAACCCTTGGACAAGGTTATTAACATGAATTGCCTCCGTTTTGCGGTGCTGTTCTTACGGCTGACGCTCAGATGCCATCAGATTTTGGATCCGATCAATCCCCATGGAGATATTGGCAGTTGAAATAACTGTCTAGTTAGGCTCAGTGACGTCACACATCCTGCCTCGACGGTGAATGCTTTTCAGCACCTGGGCTCTCTCGGGGTCACATCAACCATGTCATGTCAAAGCCTGCACTTTGAGCAGTGGTAAATGACAAGACATTAACCACAAAGCTTGAAATGATAGCAAGCTAGTATGCTTGTGATGTGGACACTTCCATTCACTCAAGGCAATCGTTACCACTGCTTAGGGATAGCGCGGCTCAAAGTCCAGCTCAGGTCTTGATGTGTGGACGCATCCTAAGGGTTGAGTGAGAGTTTTTCTCATCTGTCTTCTCTCTTTTGTGTCCTCAGAGGAGAAGAGTTTTGGGGCTTCTTTTCTCATCTGTCTTCTTCACTATTTTGTGTCCTCAGAGTGGAGAGTTTTGCAGGTGAGGGGAAGGAGGCATTATCTTTGTTAGCTATACCCCATTTGTCTGCATTGCACAACTTAAAGTACTATCGGGGTCACTTTTGCTATCTAGATGGACCGGATACTTTTGTACACTAAGGGTAGTAGAAAATTGCGGGTCATTATTGCGGCGCACAGTTTGGGCTTGAGGGCCATTGTTAATTAGTCATGTTTTTGGGAGATCTGATTTTTTTTTTTGTTTCTGTAAATCATTTCTCTTTGTAGCTTTTTGAATACCTTACAATTATATGTAATGTGCTTGTTCATCTACTTTAAATGCCTGTTTCGCTTTTTGGCAACTTCTTTTTCTCAACTTTTAACAAGCCTTTCGTCTTTCTTCCTCTATGGGTGTTGAGATGACCTTTGTTTTGAAAAGAGCCCTAAAATACCAAATAGACAAACTGTCTCCTAACTGCAGGCTGTCACAGGGCTGCCTATCATTACGAATTTTTCGTAATTATTTCTAATTTGCATTGTTTTTCCGCCACTACGATCATAATTGTCAGCATTAAGATTTTTGGAATTATTCAGGGAAAATATCGAAATTAGCGACATAATAAAGTCTATTTTAGGCCTTTTAAGACAGACACCGACTATTTCTGCGCTTAACACCCAACAAAATTAATATTTCTTGGAATTTCGACCCCCCTCCTACTTCTAGTCATAATCTGTCCCTGAGAGCCATTAGCGCGCTAGCCTAGGCCACTCTCTTTCTCTCCCTTCTCCCTGGCATAGCCCTCTATGACGTTCCAGACTGAAGGCCTAGTCCAATGCTCTCCTCTTGCCTTGTCTCCTCGGTCCTCAATGACTCAACATGAGGTGTCGGCCCGCTGGACAGCCAACATGACAGCACTGTGATTACAATATTACATGTGTTATCGCGTCAGCCCGACTTGCCTCCGAGCGTAGATTTCATTTAACTTTTAACACAGGGATTATGGTCTGTCGAACAAGTGTTATCGTTGTGTCAGTGTTGAGAGTGCTTCTTCATTTTTATGATCAACACATGTTCACATTTGTGTGATTGAATTTATTCCATTGGATTTAGCAGGTTTTATTTTGTGGAATTCAGATAGCCTTAGAAATCTAATCTAGGTCTCCAATTTGTTCATCGTTGGGTCTATATCTAGAGATAAGTTCTTCAATCGTGGATTTTATTTGTTCTTTGGCGCTTGTGCAGTTCTCATTATGGGCTTGATCTAGGTCTAGATCTATCTAGATCTAGATGAAAAAAAAAGTCGTATCAATATTAGACTATTACTATTTTTTAAAATTTTGTGTCCAGATTACTAATTTTCACACGTCCTCTTACTAAAAATTGAAATGCCAGGTGGGCAGCCCAGCTAACATCTTACTTTTTTCATGTGTGCTGAGATGAGGTAGATGCAATATAATTAGAATGAGCCGTAAAACAACCATCTGACCAATAATCAAAACATCCTGCATTCATATGGAGATAGAACCTTTTCATTCTATGTGACATTTGGCCTTGGTTTTAATGTTGTGTTGTAAAGCATTTGATGATTTATTGACTTTAATTATTATTTTTATGAAGAGTCCTTATAATCATATAACAGAAAATATAGACTTAGTACAGTAATGAAAATATAAGTTAAGATTAAATATATTAATTTATATATTTATTTACAAAGATGGCAAATCAACTGTTTTTATTGGCATGTATACAGACGTTTTATATCTGCAATATGTCCTTTTGTATTTTAACTCGTATGTTTGTTAAGTAAAATGTTAAGTTGATAATAAGATAAGAAACTATCAGACTTCATTTGAAATTGTGCGTTTCTCCATTAAAATTTTTTTTTCATGAAAAGCACATCTATATGTATAAGGTTTTTAAGAGACTTAAAAGTTTCAGACAAGTTCATCTACCCAGGCAGTACTCTGTCAGGCACAGTCAACATCAAGCAGGAGGTTGTTTACAGAATAGCAAAAGCCAGCACAGCTGTTGGCAAATTGAAGGACAAAGTCCGGGAGCGCCTCGGTCTAACCTAGAAACCAAGTTGTGAAAGTGTGCAAAGCAGTTATTCTACCATCCCTGCCCTATGTTTTTGAGACTTGGACTTGTTTACAGCCAGCACACCAAGCAACACAATGCTATCACATGAAATGCCTTAAGACATTGCTCCACGTCAAGTGGCAAGCACAGAATTCCTGACACTGAAGTGCTCCGGCTTACCGAAACAGAGAATGTATATACCGGTATGCCATCCATCGGTGCTCTCAACAGAAATTTGTCCGATGATAGCAAATTGCAAAAACCAGTACTTCGACAATTTTGGTATCCTTGCATGACAAGAAGATTATGCTCTGCTTCTTGAAAAGTCAATAATTGCTTTTGAGCCTCTATCAAACAAGCAAACAAACAAAAATATAAAATGGGCCTGAACTTAGTCCTTATCCAGCAAATCAAGATCTATTGAGAATTCAGAAATAACGTTTTACTCTAGCTAGTGTGATGTTGCCTGTGTTTAAAATGTAGAGATGTGGGCGATTTTCTTTTTTTTACAAGGTGACCATACCTCAGATTCTATCCATAGTGACAACTTTTCTGTGTAATCTTAATTAACTGTTGTCGATAGATTCAACTGTACCATTTACAAAAAAAATTAAGGACTAGTATGTCTTATTCCCCACCTGAAATTTATGATTCAGTCTAGTTACAAAGGTGAACATCATACCTTAGATGGCTTAATAAAAAAAAGTTCCTTTATATTCAACCTATTTTGACATTTAATGCCCATATTTACATTTTCAGAATTTTTAACGTTTGATTTACATTTTGGTCCTTAAGGTTTTTGCAGTGTTGTATATTTATTAATGCATCATTCCTTAGTATCATGTTATTTTTTACTCCTTGATTTGGTACATTTTTATATTCACATTATTATTTATGTACATTTTGGGCTTTTGTATTTTGTACTTTTTATTTTTGGTGGGCAGGCTTTTGAAAATGGCATCTTTGTGAGCTATTCAGCATAAGTTTGTTATTTTTGTGTATGAGGTCACATTCCAAAATCCTGAAATTCCTGTGTATGGGGAGTGTGACAAAGATAAAAGCACCTGTATCAGTTATATTTTGTTTCTGTGATTGGATCATTTTAAGTGCCTAAATATGAAAGAGTCTCAAAGGAGAGAAGATATGAAAAGAAATGAATAAAGCTTTAAAGTAATTTTTTTTTTCATATAATTAAGGTTCGCAGGTTAATATGGGCTATCCCAAGTTCTCTTCAAAACCTTTTTTTTTTTTTTTTAAATTTTCAACAGTCTTCTCTAAAGAAGCCTATTAGATGTTTTATATTTGATAATTATAAGGAGATAATCTTTGATTAAATGAGCAAAAATATTTTAGTTGAACAGATTCCTTTAAATTTCAAAGTTCTTGAAAAATAACATTATAAATGTTTTTGATTATGTATGAAAGAATAATGTTTTTCAACCATGAATCTAATAACTGTGATTAAAATGTTGAAGGTTTTGCTGCTTGAATCATTCACAGGGACGTATTATTTTTCTTTTATTGTAGTCTCCCCCTAGGAACACATTCACACTGTCTAATTGCAATATACAAAGATACAAAGTGTCTTCTGGGTTGATTACCAGTTTTACTTTAACAACCCACCACTTTATGCATTACAGCATGGTTTTCTAGGGAAACCAAAATAATTGATAGATTTTCTCTTTATGTCCTGGTCAGTATGTGAAAATGTTATTTTCGAAACACTTCATTTACAAGATTTTATCAGCATACAGGGATGTAAATTCTTCAGATTTTTTTCTGATTTCAGAATTTGTCAAATCCATAAAGCAAATATTTCCTACGTATCTATACAGTATGATTTATCTATACTTCTCCATTATACTATTGCCAGGCAATATTTCCGAATCTTCATCCTGCATTTACACCCTGGCAGCATACAATTTTCACCTGAAAAGTTGTTGAAATGAAGATACAGATTTACCATTAATTAGAGATAACTAGATAGGTAGCCCGTCACAAGTGTGCTCTATTCTAGCTGTCTGTTGGTAGAGTTCTGCATGATTAGAGTGAGAAATATTCATACTTTGGACAGCTCAACATTATTTGTCATGTCACATCAGTCGTTTAACAAAAGCAATGTTTAAGCCCTTCCTCTGAGTGTCATTCAACTCTGCCTGAACTTTCTTCAAAATGTTTTCTGTAGTTCCATCTCACGGTGAGTATTGTGTGCCAATCTAAAGTAGCCTGCTTAGGTTAGGTCTTTAGAGCTGTTTGTTTGTTAGTTTGTTTCAAAGGTGATCTTCAAATCCATTATTGCAGTTGGGAGTAACGATCTAAAGTCAGTGCAAAATTTTCTGTCATAAGTTTTAAAAGCATTTGAGGATTGTACAATGAATTAAACCAAAACTACTCTTAGTTCAGGGTATTGGAAAATATAACATAGACTTTGTGTGCCAGCAACCAAAAAAAAGGCCAAAAATAAAGAAGGCAATGGAATAGAATAAATCAATGAAATCACCCTTCTTCATCGTTTTCTTGGTTACTGGCCAGCATCAGATGTGCCCTACTGGCGGTAAATGGACATTGAGGTGGGTGTGGGGTGAGTATCGAGAAAGTTTTTGACGTGGAAGGAAATAAAATCTCTCGTTATTACTGAGATGGTCATCCACAAGCTCTGGTTAAACGCGATCATTTATCATAAAGAGTAAGAAGGATTAAAAACAGGGATTGAAAAATGTCTCGTTATTCCAGAGTTCTCGTTATTACTGTTGTCATTATTAGTGGACTCCACTGTGTTTTATATATACAAAATACATTGTACAATATCATGGTTATAGTTTCATATTTACAGAGGTATTTACGGAATAACCTCAATTAATTGCCTGCACAATACTATTATTGAATTGAATCCCTGAAGTAATTAGTAATCAGCTTTTTCTCGAAATCCTGCAGTAAGGGGTACAATGAGTCCTGAAAGACACCACATTCCAAACTTTATAAGTTGCAATACTAAACGCCCGTTTATCAAAACAATTGACTGTCATTTGACTTTTAATAAAATTGACATCAGAGAGTTTTAACGCCCTTATGGCTGAAATTACACCAATCTGTATCCACTCAGTTCTAAAGGCTTTCAGACCCTGAATTGGCTGTATTGGCCATCTTTTGGTACAAAGACAATCATAAAGTTTTGATGGATGATGTCATGGTCTTTTTTTTAAATGTGATGTTTTGACAACATAATACGGGGTATTTGTTTTAGCATGCAACCCATGGACTAACTTAGTCTGTTCACTGGGCTAAGGTGTGCGGCACGCGGATTACTTTCCTCTGTTGAACGTCTATGTATTGAGTAATAAGAATGATCGTTTGGAATTCTGGTTAGATTTAGGATAAGATCTAGATCTTGATCAGAATCACATCCAGTCTAGATCTACAGCTCTAACCTGACAGCATGCAAAACTACACAATAAGTATTCATAGATCTTTCTAATCTAGGTCTCTGACTCCACTGGGTTCAAAAAATTTAATTATGTAGGTCTAATCGCAAAAAGGTAATCTATGGTCTAGCAGCTGATGAAAATTATGCTAGGCCTTGGCAGTATTGGGCGGCACTTAGTTTGCATGGCGCATTGTGGTCTGATGAATGCAATCAAATGGGTCCACGGGTTGCATTTCAAAAGAAGCACCCTGCATACATTGAATGTGTGAGATGCTACAGATTCTCTTTTCTCTCCAAATTCAGTTTTGGGTTTGCTGCTTGTTGGTATACTATTGTCCTCACTTTTTTTGAGATTGTTGATTGATTTTTTTTTGGGGGGGAGGGGGGACCCGGCCAATATGCCATGATTATTTTTCACTTACACACAAAGTTCTATAGGTATATTGTTTTTTCTATGGTACATAAAGGGTATGTTTTATGATTAATTTTTATGTTTCATTTAAGGAAGATGTCAGGGAAATACTTGGAGTATCTGTTAATCTTGTTACACAATAAAGCAGACACCCTCTGCATCATTAAAGGCACATGCTGTCCTTTATTGTATTGTGGCCAGATGGCTATGTCAACAAAGTGGTGATGGGCCCCTAACACGTACATTCTTAAATGACTATTGGCCTGCCATCTCTTTGTTTTATGTTGGTTTTAGGAATAACCCTGCTCATCAGACGTTCTGGCGCACTATTTAGGACGTGATGGCCATTGTTAAGTAGTTCGGGTTTTTTTTAGAGAGATGATATGATTAAATTGTCTGTAAATCATCTCTCCATTTAGTTTTTTAGGTATATTATTATATTGCTAGTTATATTTTTTGGAGGGATGATGATTTTTTTTGTCAGTAAATCATCTCTCCTTGTAGCCTTTTGATTATTTTATGTTTATCATTTTAAACATATAGCAACTTCCTTTCCTCATCTGAAAATCTTTTTTTAAACTTATGTTCTGTCCCTTACTTTAAACTAGCCTTTCGTCTTGCTTTTTCATTGGGTGCTGAGATGACCTTTGTAGTCAAAAAGAGCCCCAAAGCATCAAACGTCTTTACCCCATCTGAATAAGTCCTCCTCTTCTTCTTCTTCTTCCTGATTGCTTGCAAAATACCTCTGGTGTATTATCGCAAGGTTGAATTAGATAACAACAATAAAAAGTAGCTTTGGTGTAAAAGCTGTAGAGCCATAAATTGATTAAAATTCCATTTGCTCAATCTTTTGTCTAAAGGTGTTCGGGTCTGTGACTCTAACAATGTTATCAGATAAGCTTTTCCTGCTACTTCTGTTCTCTCTTACTTTTAACAGGCTTTTTTCTTACTTTTGTCGTGGGAGCTGAGATGATCTAATCGAGTCAAAAAGATCCCTGGAATACCAATCAAGCAAATTTGTCTCACCGGCAATAAGATGACCATGTATAGTCATTTGAATCCTAAAACACCAAGCAAATAAAGAAACCAAAAGAGGGATGATAAAAGAATGTACTTTATCCTGCTTGATATTACAAGTAACGTTCTAATAATTTGGAAAAGGGTAAATTTGTGCACAGTGACGTGTACAATGTTATTTCATATCAAATTATTTGAAAGATCAACTTTTTCCCTTTGTCCCGTACAAATATAAGCCCTTTCAAATGAAATCGGAGGGTTATGAAGTAGGGATGCCTGTTCTTTTATCATTTCAAAGTCCTGATGGGCACTTCATTTTTTCTTATTTTGTCTTTTTACACAAAATTGTGCATACATTTCTATGAAATATTATTCAGGTCGTGAAATGCATTAATTCATTTTATAGTCCGCTTGTTTTGTAGAGATGTTAAAAAGAAAATTGTTCTTCTTCTCAGATGCAAATACTCTCCATGTTAATGTTACATTTAAATTACAAATGAGATCTCACTCTATTAAACATTTTTAATCCACTTCAGTTGGATAATTGCAGATTTAAATTACTTCATGTATTCTAAACTGTATTCAAATTTCATTACAATTATGTTGTCATGAAATGCTACATTATATATTCAGTTAAAAAAATATTAAACAGATAGTTTTGAGTGGTAGACTTTACTTAAACATGTCAAAGAATGCTGGAATCCCAAACACTATATTATGTCCTAAATTGACTGAATAAAACAAAAGATAATCTATGGCATGATCTGGGCTTTTGGTATTTTTTTCTCAATATCAATTAAAGACTTACCCTAAAAGTGTATTGTCTCTGCTCTTTCACTGATGATGCCACTCAAGCCAAATTGTTCAGTCCTTTATGGGTTATATTTCTTAAGGTTTTGGTGTCAAATGTTTATTTGAAATGAGCACAACTCTTAATTTACTGTGATATATCATTGCATGCAATATTTCCCTACTCTACTTTTACACTTTCCTGCTTTATCATTGACCAGTTTTGCTGTATCCTTCACCTTTTTTACATATATCACTCACCTATTTTACTGTCATGTAGCATTCACCTATTTTCTGTATCCTTCACCTTTTTTTAGATATATCACTCACCTATTTTACTGTCATGTAAGCATTCATTTTACTGTGTCCTTCACCTATTTTGCATATATTACTCACCTATTTTACTGTCATGTAACATTCACCTGTTTTAATTATCATTGTTCAATGTGTGCTGTTTAGAACTTTACATTACCTTGCTTTTACTGGTATTGATAATGTGAAGTGCTTAGAGCCTGTTTATTTGGGGATGATTACTCCATATATATGCTATTTATTATTATTATTATTATTATTATTATTATTATTATTATTATTATCATCATCTTTCACCCATTTTCTTTAATCTGTCACCTGTAATGTTGTTTTATTTACATGTGTGTCACCTGTAATGTTGTTTCATTTACATGTGTGTCACCCGTAATGTTGTTTTATTTACACGTGTGTCACCCGTAATGTTATTATATTTACATGTGTGTCACCCGTAATGTTGTGTTATTTACACATGTGTCACCCGTAATGTTTTTTATTTACATGTGTGACACCCGTAATGTTTTATTTACATGTGTGTCACCTGTAATGTTGTTTTATTTACATATGTGTCACCCGTAATGTTGTTTTACTTACATGTGTGTCACCCGTAATGTTTTACTTACATGTGTGTCACCCGTAATGTTGTTTTATTTACATATGTGTCACCCATAATGTTGTTTTATTTACATGTGCTTTGGTGGTAGTTTACACCCACTTTTATGTCATTGTTTATCCATTTTATTTCATCTATCACCTGTAATGATGTATTATTCACATATCGTCCCTGTCATTTTTTAAATGCGTAAGTCAGACAGTGGGTCATGATGTTTTTGGATTTATTTGACTAGAATGGGTGTCTCCCAGCTGATGAATAAATATCTAAGGACTCGCAGGTTTAGATATTTGCAGGGACAATTACTAGAGAAGTTGGGGGACACCCAGTATAGTCATAAAGAACCAAAAAAAGTCATGACCCAATTTCTGATTTACGCGTTTAGAGACTTTCAGGGACAATATGCTGTGGTCAAAGATTTCACCTGCTTTTACGTCGTCATTCATCGATGTTCTTTCATTTCTCGCCTGTAATTTTTTTTTATCTCATTCACATGTGCTATGGTAGTAGCTTTCACATGCTTTTATTTGTTTATTATGTTTGTATGTTATTTACCTGCTTTTAAAGCGTTATAGCAGTTTTGGTGCTTCTTTCATGAGTCTCCCTTCTTTCTCCCACCCCGTCTCAGCGTACATTTGTTACCTTTTAACGCTAGTAACTCTGGTTTACTTTTCAATATTCTTTTGTTATGAATATGTATTTTAAGTAAAAGTACAGCGCTCACAGTGTCCCCCACTTGACTGCAAAGCCTTTATCTATCTATCTATCTATCCATCTATCTATCTGTCTATCTATCTATCTCTATCTCTCTCTCTCTCTCTCTCTATCTCTCTATCTATCTATCTATCTATCTATCTACATGTTATTTATTCATTGGTTGTCGTTGTTGTTGCTTTGATTTGATTTGTGTTTTTTTTTCTCCCTTTTTTCAATGAGTGCCACAGTCTAATTACAAGCTCATACTACTTAAAATAGAACCAGAAGAAACCAAACTTATTTACATTTATCTCCCTTTTTTTTTTGTTATTACCGCGGAGCATTACGTCAAGATTTGACTTCTATGTTTATTATTTCACATCCTCATTAATGTCATGGATGTGTGCCAATTTACATGTATTTTCAAAATTTACTGTCTAATTCCATTTGGTTGTTTTTCTCCAATTATGTCAATCATGCAATGATTTTAAATATATACCCATTGTTTGTTTGTCGTTTATTTTAATTCGTTGAAATGGCAAGAGAAAAATGAGAGGGTTGTCGAATATTTTTTTTATCACTTTGTTGATGCCTGCACGCTTCTTAGATATTAAATTGTTTTTATGGTTTGTTTGTTTTTTATCATAACCTTGCCAATACGGCGTTTAGCCATTTTGTTACCTTTTACTGTTATTGATTAGGCTTGTTATTTCTTTTAAATGCCTGTTCCTCCTATTTTAGTACGTTAACTTCTGTTCCTCATTGACAACCTTTAAGAGTAATGTTCTCTCTCTCTCTCTCTCTCTCTCTCTCTCTCTCTCGTCCTCTCTCTCTTTGACTCACTGTTTCACTCACTGTTAAATAGCCTGTTTCTTGCATTTTCCAAGGGCATTGAAATAACCTTATAGAGTAAAAAAAAAAGCCAACCCCCAGAAAACACCAAATAGACAAACATGCAAACAAATTATATTAAATTGCTGTCTTTTTATATATATAATATTAATTTAAACCAATGTTGTTGATGTCTCCATAAATGTTCAACTTAACTGGGTATAAAATATAACGGTATAATTATTTTGAAATACTTTACTTGTTGTAGAATTGTTGAGGGCTTATTGACTTATTGTTGTTGTTTTTTGTTTTGTGTTTGCTTTTGCTTTTGTTTTTTGGTGTCATTTCGTTGCCAATATTGATTTTTTGTAAAAAATTGGGTTTCATGGTTTTGTCTGATGTTTGTTTTACATTAGATGCTTTTTGTCATGCTTTTCATGGATCCACTATTTTATCCTCTTGCCCATCAATGACTACGATCAAACTATTCAAAAAGTAGAACTGACTATTAAAAGGAATAAGATAAATATTAAAAGTACTCTGGACTTTTTAGTACTGAATAGTCCAGTGGTACTGAATAGTCCAAAATCAAGCCAGACTTGTGTACCTTGTGCTTTATTCTGTTTCAGTTGTCTCGACTATACTTTCTACAGTTCGGGAAAAATAAGTCAGGTTTTGTTGTTTTTGGGTTTTGTTGTTTTTGTGTTGTTGTTTGTTGGTTTTTTAAGGGGGGGGGGGTGGTTATTTGTTTTTGGGGTTGTTTTTTTTTGGTTTGGGTTGTTGTTTGTTGTTTTTTTTGGTCTTCTTTTTCATATATTTTGACTGACACAGTTAAACTGAGTACATGCATTCCTATCCTGTCCGTGATTAACGTTTAATTTGTTGAAATTATGTACTTTTGTATGTGTGTGTGTGTGTGTGTGTTTTGTTGTTGTTTTTTGTTGTTATGTTTTTTTTTGTCTGAGTGTAAAGTAATCCTTTTGAGCCGTATCTGCTCATTGAGAGCTTATCCCAGTTTCTACAGCATGAAGCAGACAGTGATATACTTGGTCGATCACTCTCTTAATAGGATGCTGGACTTTTGCAGAGTACTTTTGCAGCCCAAGGCTGACTCAAGACCTTTGTCGCTTTCACTTTAGCTCTATGCTATTACGCATACTATCATTTGACGGGTGGTACTGATAGTTCCTCCCGCCATATGGAACCCAGATTGAGAGGAGGCAAAGTAGGTCCAGTGCAGGCTCTCCAAATGCATCTCTCATCTGTCTTCTTCGTCAGGTTCCCTTTTGTGTCCTCAGAGGGGATAGTTTTGCTGGGAGAGGGAAGGAAGCATTATTCAGTGGCTATCCCCCATTTTTAAATAACCCCTCAAGAAAACATCTTATTGGGTCAAATCAGGAGGCCGAGCAGGCCATAATCCAGTTGAGATTATTTTGTCTGAATTGAATTGAATTGGATTGGATTGAATTGAATTGGATTGGATTGGATTGAATTGAATGGAATTGAATTGGATTGAACGTTTATGCCATATGTAACAGGTTACATTGATAATTTAGTTGGTGTCGATCAGACAAACAAACAAGAAAATAATGAGACCTTTACGATATCAATGTTACATCGATAGAACGAAATGGGTAATGATTTATGTTGACTACATAAACTCTCTGTCTGTCTGTCTGTCTGTCTCTCTCTCTCACTCTCCCTCCCCCCCCCTCTCTCTCTCTCTCTCTCTCTCTCTCTCTCTCTCTCTCTCTCTCTTTCTCTCTCTCATTCTCGCTCTCTGTCTCTGT
>JAOYNN010528241.1:0-14572 GCA_025770095.1 Goniobranchus kuniei
CGCCCCCCAAAAAACTGCATAAATTTCTCAGCGTATTTTTGTAAATGGCACTGTTAACTTTGACCATCTGATTCTTCACTCAAAGACCTTTAATAGAGGAATTACCTAAGCTAGACATATTTGTTGTTATTGATTGTGCTCTCCAGAACGCTAGGGTAGTTCTCATCTTCGTCTACCTAGATTTAAGCATAAGCATGTAACCGCATTGTAAACCTGCCACACTAATATCTAAACACAAGCAAACCAACCTGGATATATTTCTTTTTCTTTTTTCTGACCAAACTATACACATTGGAATTAGCTGCATCAGCCATCCTCCTGCAATCAAAAAAACATGATCTTAAGGAAATTGTGTATATTATAAAATAGGCAAAAATTAGATTATTGGTATAAATTGCAGCATCTGATTTTAATGTGGCAACCACAAATCTAAACTTTCCATATTTACGATAAAATACGTGCAGAGTTATAGTTACATCAATGCTGAAAACAATAGGAAAAGCAACATTATCTTTATGTTGATACTTTTTCAAAACAAAGCAAAAACATCACACCTGCTTAATCACAAGTTTGCTACAAGAAACCATATCTGCTTTTGATTCAAGGTCTATATTTATGCCCTTTACTTAAAACACTAACCGACAAATTGTTGATTTCTGAACAATTATCAACATAAACAAGATCTATAAGTAGGCATAAGTTAAAAGTAACAAACAAATGGGTAAGTTCATGTTAAATTAGACACACAGACCTAGATCTAGATCCAGTTTATCCAACTGTTACATCAAAAGAACATGTATATCAGGATAAGTTAAGGTTGCTTATCTATGCATCAATTTTCACAGAGCTGTTGTTCCTGTTTGGTTTTAACAAGATCAGACTTATCCAATACATATCTCTTTTTTTTTTCCACATGATATCTTATGAAGGATTGCAATAGATTATGTCTATTCTCCTTACAGTAACAAATAAAAACAGCAAAATATTTGATCTTACAAATTAACTCAATGAATACGTGTTAGAAAATGATATAATAAAGGCATATATCAGCTGTCCAAGAAACTAAATCATATTTCTGCAATGAGTTTGGAATGATTAAAGAGCCCTTTAAAAAGTAATCCACAGTATATAGCTTAATAGTGTATAAGATGTTCAAATCTTTCAAACCAGGCAGTTAAAACATCTATGACTTAGAAGCTTTATGACCGGCCCCTTTCAAGCTGTCCAGAATCTTTCCACAGCTGTTTGGTCAATACTTTTATATCATCTTACTAAAAAAGGTCTCAATCTCATTCACTTAGTCCAACAGCCATTGGGAGGACATGCAGGACTATGAGGCAGACGACTTCCTCCAATTTGGATCTGTCTGTGGCCTGAGTCAGGAGCTGCAGCATGTCTAAGCAGGTCCATTTCTTCACATCCTCTGCCCAACTCCTCCTTTAATGTAATTTGGTTGACTCCCTCGATGCTGACCTGGAGCTGCAGCATGTCTAAGCAGGTCCATTTCTTCCTATCCTCTGTCCAACTCCTCCTTTGACATCCTCTTGGTTGACTCCCTCGATGGTGACCTGGAGCTGGAGCATGTCTAAGCTGGTCCATTTCTTCACATCCTCTGCCCAGCTCCTCCTTTGACGTCCTCTTGGTTGACTCTCTCGATGGTGACCTGGAGGGTTGTTTTTGCTAGCGAGTCGTGACAGGATAGATGGCCACACTAAGCCATCTTTCTTCTCTTAACTATGGCTAGTGGATCCTGGGGCCTGGCGAGGGCTGCAATTTGATCATGAGAAGCTGGTGTGTTTGTGCATTCAATAGGAATAGGAAACTTGGATAGGAGATGGGCACTGCCTAGTAGCCCTGAGCCCTAAGCAAGCACATAAAAGATACAACAGAAAGGGCCTACCGGTTATTAAACTTTAACATTAAAATGGGTGGAAAAGCTTAAATACAATACAAGCAATTAAATTTTCACTTATTTCCTACCAGGACATGAAAGGTCCAATAGATGGTGATTCTGAACGCATATTATAAACAGGATATCGAGTGTACTGTCTCCCTTGTGTTTGCAGAAGTTTGCCGTCTCGAAGGTCTTGTTGTGCATGGCCAAAGTCTGGTAAAGGAAAGACACAATTCTTTTACAATATAAAAATCTTGATGGAAAACAAGATTATAGACCAAAAGTTGATGATAATGACAGATGTTCATCTACACTTCAGAAGCCTTGAAAGAAAGCCTTCAATTGAAAACATTTGACTTGCAAAGCAAGTTAAGTATGGTCAAGTACTTGCCATGGAAGCTGCATACCAATCTTATACATTTGACAGACTATGCTATAATTCCCTTGAAAAACCTCAAATTTTTACTTCAAGCAATGTTGAAAACAAAATTACAATTGTCTTCAGAGACGAGAAAAAAATTCAAAGGCTGGTTACCAGAGCAACAAATGTCCAAAATCTGCCAGAAAAAGTACTTTTCCATTAAAAATGTTTCTGGCGGAGTTGTCTTAGCTCTCTTAAAGTTACATCAGTGTCGAACTGTTAATTTGTAGATTACTAACTTTAGAGCAAGGGACTGACATTGATATAGATAACAACCCTGACAAGATATATGAATTTAAACATATGTTGATCTGGTTGTCAGTCTTGGATGAATAACAAAAAAAAACTGCCAAGGCTGCCCTGCAAGAGATCTCGTGGAATGATTATATGCCTGTCCCAACATGCATTTTTGTGTAGTGTCAGAAGTATTTTTCTAGCAAAGATGTTGGATGACACGAAAGTATCATGTAATTTAAAATAAAGGGAAAATTATTTTGACAATAATGTGCTTAGTATTTTTCTATTATTCCCAAGTCAATATCCTCTTTGACACAAAAATGTACATCAATGTAATGTCAAAAAAACGTGACAAAGAAACTGAAATTAGATTACAATCAGACTGAATTTTGTTTTTTAAATATCAAAGGATTCTCTTATTCAAGAATAAAATTTGTCACTAGCCATCATCAATATAAAGGTTTTGCATAAGCTTTACACTTTTTGTTTCATGGATTGGTGCAGTGTGACATGTTACATTCTGACAACAGATAGCTTTGTTCTAAGGTTTGCTATCAATCATGACCACCAGACATATAGCAGCAATTAAAAATTGTGTTGCCACATACTTTTTAATACTTAGCAGATTTTCCAATTAGTTGAGGTCCATTTTAGTGAAATTGCTCAGCTTTTCTTTTAAATGCAATAGCAGATAAATCTATTTTCCTTATTTCATCTAAATCAACCTGAATTTTTACCCACCTGTTTTAATGCAAGAATGTTATGTAATGTACAGATGTAGATATCACTAACTAGGTATGTCCAGATCCATCATCAAGATGTAAACTCTCATTGCATTTTTCCAGTCCATGTCTAATTAAGTGGGTAAGCTCTCTGCATATTACATTCTTATCTTTTCTATTGTGCAGGCTACATCAAATTATGACTATTTCAACTTGATAATGTAATGAATTAATGTTTATTGACCAAACTATTATTCAGAGTTTCACTAAGCTATAGCATGAGAAAAAGTAGCAATAGTGGCATCAACAACAGGAGGGCAGATACAGTCTTCTTCATAATATAATATTACAGTCTCCTTATGGAAGATTTTGGTGACAAGACACAATGCATTGCTAACGAGTTTGCATGTTAAAAGTTCATTTCATATCCTCAACTGAAACCTTTTATATGGCAAATACAAATCAAAGCATCAGTTGCATAAACAATGTGAAAACCAGTCTTTGCTCATATTAGCTGCAAACATCACTTTCCATCAAAGCTATTGTTTTAAATATACCGTTTATACTTTTGACACTGACAAATTAAAAACGAACTTAATACATGACAGCATACTTTACTTTTTTTTCATGTATCTAAGGAGTTAAAAACGAGAAAGGTTCCCATATATCATCCTATATAAAGAGATGAATAGTACAAAATGAGAGATATATAAGGCCTTTCTGTCCTATCACAGAGGATCAACATGATGATGTTACAATTCATCATGCAATCTTATTGATATACATAAACATTAAAGATCTGTCAATTTCATCTTTTTTCAGTATGAGTTGATTATTTGTATGACTCAATGTATATTAAAATTTTCCTCTATGCTTACATGTTCAAAGGGTTCCTCTGAAAATGTATAATTAAATTCTTCCATTAACCGTTCAAATGACAAAATGATACTTTACCGTTAAAAAGTTGTTTTATTTACTTTTATCATTTGCTTTATCAACTCAAATGACACAACAAAATGGTTACTTTTCAACAATGCAGGAATTGTGATTTAATATGTTACAAGCAGATTTTGTACGGAAAAACCTGATTCAGAACTACAAAAATTTCATTAAGATTTACAACAAAATGCAAAATGCATCGTTTAAAAAAAAAAAAATCTTACATTTTTAAAGAAAATATTTGCTCTCGCATTCTTTAAAATCTGTTCAATCTTTAGAATCTGATGACAAAAATTAAGCCTATGATGATCACGGTTTTCAGTTTTGGTACCCTCAAGATTTTGGCATGTGTTGCAAAACACATCCTTCAAACAAACCATTCAATAATATTTTGATATACTTAATATTCAATACCTTGAATAATTCATTGAGATCTGAAGAGGCACCTGGCAGAATCTATTTCATAAACATAACTGATAATTAGTAAGGAAAAATGGTGCTTGCAAAGCTATGCATCACCACATGTCATGGATCTCTGTGCAGCTTGAGACTCTGATTACTATCAAAGTCAAATGCTGCCTCTATTCTAAACAGCTGCTACTAAATTTGTGAGTGTTTGGGGTGAGGAGGGGAAAAGGGAAAACAGAATCTAGCCAGGAGGTTGATACTGGGCGTAATAAACCTTGTTTTATCAAATCTTCAAAACTTTGAAAAGAAAAGATCTGGCTTGAGAGCAAGAATTAATTGAACAACCTACACACCAAATGGGAATAAAACCTCGTGGCTGGAAAAATTTTGATCTGAAGTTGAGAAAATGTTTCTGAATAGATTAATTAGTGGTCTTTGACCAAATCTGATTTAAAGATTGAAAGATGAGCAAAGATCTTAAAGCAAAGACCAAACCCAAAGGTGGAAGTTACAAGCAGATGCAGGCAATGACTGAATATATCGCCATCATTGGAAAAGCATTCAATAAAAATATGAGCAGAAGCAAGTCCTCAATACAAAGCCAAATTACCAATTTTGCTGGCTGAAAAGAAGAGTAGGCATCAATTATTTTGTGTTCAAAGACCAAAACCTGGACAGGATCTTAGAATTTTAGAGATCTAAAACACTACAAGTGAGAGCAGTATATGTATTTAAATCTACGTATTTATAAAACGTTGTGATTAAAAATAGAACCTATGTTGTTTCTGAAATGGAAAAAAGATAACTGATTTTTCCTTTGGAAAGAGAAACAAAAACAAAAGATGTGAAAAGACATAAAATGACAAACACAAAATATGAAAATTAATGAGGAAGAGATAAAAAAGCAATCAACCAAAATACACACTCACGGTCTCACAGTAACTAGAAAGTTAGTGAAAGCCTGTTTTAAGCCTGCAGTTCTACTTAATTTTTCTGATTCTTTTTTTTTCTTCTTCTTTTGACCAATGTTGTTAGGGTTGCCACAGCAGATCTTCTATCTCAAACTAGCCCTGTTCAAACCATCATTCCCGTTCACACCAACAGCCATCATATCTTCTAAATTCCAACTTACATACCTTCTTTAAGATCTCTTTTTTGGCTTATGTAATAGTAATATCTGTTACTTTCTCTTGAAAAGATACTTTTCGTCTCTCTCATGAACATGGCCAAACCATCACAATCTAAACCCTTGATCTCCGATCTTTTCTCCAAATCTACATACTATAGCAACCTCTCAAATGTGATTTTTTTTATCTTGTCCAATTTCATTATTTCCATGCCATGACACAGCAACTTCATTACACCTACGTCCAGCCCTAATTTCTGTCATTTTATTAGTGCTCCTGACTCTAGGTCAAGCATCATCACTGAGTGGATCATTCTTTCTCGATTCATAAATTCAGGTAAAGCAAATAGAGATGAATGGGACAGCTAAGACCAGTCCAAGCAAAGACCAATAATTTTCAGTCCTGCCAAATTTATGTTTTGCATATACATATAATTGCTTTTATACACTTTTCTTTCCTTTTTGATTCTTAGGAGAATGGGAACTCTAGCTTAAAATTTTTAAAAAAAAAAAAGGAAAGAAAGAAAGGCAGAGAAAAAAATGGCATAAACATAATATGAAAGAATAAATAAATAAAGCTGAAAGAGCATGGCAATATGGAACAAGACAAAAAACCAAACACAAAGATCACCAAATGCAATGAAACAAACTTGTTTCACATGAAATAATCCTTGAAAAACAGAAGGAACAACAAATTCCTGTCTAAGTAAAAAGAAATGCAAATTTAGAGGCTACATCTGTGTGATTTTTAAAATCAAAACTATAAGTGGTTTATGAGATCGTTTATTGTTCATTGCCTCTTTATGACACAATGACATGAACGGTCACAAGTAAAGATAATTTATAATACCAGAAACTCTTGTCAACCAGAGGAATAAATGAGATCTGATTTGAAAGGTCGAAAGAGACAACATCAAAAGAATATCAAAACTAAAAGGAAAAGCAAATAATAAAAACACAAATTCAAATCAAAAGAAGAAATCCAAAGACAATTCAAACAGTTCATTGTGAACATTTGAGCAGAAAATCTAGTACAATGCATAGAGTTGAGCAAAAATAATTTTTTTAAGTTAAAAAGTAAAAATCAGAGGAAAATTGAAAAGAATTTTTTTTTGTAAAGAAAGAATATAAGTTCTGCAGTAAGAAACTTCCATCTAATTTCTTGTTTTAATGTGTTCAAAGCCGTGAAAATGCCAGAAGAAAACCCAAAATCCAACCATAAGAGGAAGCTTGAAATAGAAAAAAAAAAACGAACATTTTTCATGATCTCATTATGCTAGGTTAAGAATGCTTAGTTACTGTTACTGAGATGGAGAAGGAGGACCTGGAGGTGGGGCGTTAAAACTTTGGTTTTGTTTCTTCATTGTTTTGCATTGTTTAGTTATGTTATTTGACAATGTTCTTCCTTTTTTTTTCCTTCTTTTTTTTTCCTTTTTTTTTGTTGTGATTCTAGGGGTGGGAAAAAGTGCAACCAGTAAAATACTTCAGAGTAAGATACCAGATTGCTAAGAATGCTGAAATATTTGTTATGCACATTCCCTGGGCTCCGATGAATGTTGCAATTTGAATAATTTATCTTGTCAACTTACTTTTTAATAATATTAATTTGTTTTTAACATGAAAAGTTAAAGTACAATAAAAATAAAGAGAAAAATACTAGAAAACGACTGTGATGGGGAAAAAATTCCAGCAAATGGCTTCATCTGAATTCCAATTAAATCTTTTTAAAGCAACCAAATTAAATATGCCAGTTACAAAAGTGAGCGCTGGAATTGTATCCTTGAAAGCTTGTGACCCCTTATATTTATGAAAAAGGAGGAAATGACTATGTCAACATGAAAAAAACTGAGGATGTTGATTGGAAAGTTTTTTTCATTGGTTTTATCGTGGAACAGGCTTTCATTGATACAGATCGATTTCATATCAGAAAAGTCCTTTCAATATTAAAGCTGAGACTGACAGACCCGTACATCACATAGGTAAGTCTGAAACATAGTTTAAATACATTATATTGGTAGAAGCTGTTTAAGTAAAAAAAAGTTGATGACTTTCAAGAAATACAAATTCCATTTCCTCCTCCTCTTAAATAATAAGGATTATGGTTCAATGCCTCTTCAGGTTAGAATGACATGGATCTTCACAAATCAAGATAACTGCAGGAGGAGAACCAGTAATTAAGGAATTGGGATAAAGGTATAAGTTAATTAGCATTAACGTTCTTTTTTTATTCTGAAAGATTTTGCAGCTGATGGAAAATAAATGCTCTTTCATTATAAATTTTGCAACATTTTTTTCTCTCTTGTCCACATCATAACACTTTTGTTTTTCATGAAATTTCTTCATCTTTCCTTCTGTCTTAATAATTTTAAAACCTGCATAACCTTCTGCCACATTTGTATGCTTAATGCAAAAAGGCCATTGTGTTATCCTTCTGAATGATCCCATGGTACGACCTGTAAGGAACTGTCCTTTACAATAAAGGTCATAAACAGACAGCAAAATAAGAAAATCAATCTCAAACGCATGACTTCATTAGATTTTAAACTTTCTACATTGTCAGAGGAAAAACAAGTGAAAACTCGCTCAAAGCACCCATTTCTGACTTTTGACAGACAGGTGATGATGCAAGCTGTGTTCAAGTTTAAAAGCAAAACAGTTAATCTGCCTTTAAATGTGATAGGTGAATCAAAAACCCATTAATTTTCAAACTGCAGACGATGACTGCAATGTATTAATGTGAAAGGCAATCTCCGCTCCTCACTTTTTAAAAATGCAAATAAATTAAACCAAAAGAGACAACAAACAATCCACTAAACAAATTTTAAAAACCAACAAAACAAACAGCAAATTTTTTGTAACAAATGAAAATTATATTGAGAGTGAGCAAAGTATTTTCATGTGCAACAACACTAAAACAAAGTCTGAGTGAAAATTAAAACTGGGCAAATCCGCCACAGCCTACCTGATTCATACATATCCAAAGGGCTTTCTGAATAGTGATAAGTGACATTTAGAACTTTGAGCATCAGTACAGGAAATCATCACTCCCAAAGAAAATTTCACATCCATATATGATATAAAATAAAACAATTTTCAACAACCCACAATATAAAGGCTACAAAAAAATGGCATGAATCATGAAAATAAATGGGAATAGGTATGATCATATCATAAGCCAGAACAATCAATATCCCATCTTTGAAAATATGTAAGGAGGTAATGCAAAGGAATGCTTAAAGATCTAGCTCTAATATAGACAACGTCAAAACAAGACTGCGAGCCTCAATTGACATGACCTTAACTCGAAATTATTGAGAAGGATAAAATCTTGTCATTCTCATTGCTTCTATTCACGTTTGAAAGACTCCATCAAACTGAATATTGTAATCATTGAGCATGGTGAAGTTCAAACCGCCTGGTTTCTTGTTTCTTCTTGATGGGTAGTTGATTAAGACCATTCTTAAAAAACAACAACAAAAACAAAGGAGAGCTTTTATAGGGCCAATATCCACTTAATGTCCTCACACCACTTTGCAAGGGGTCCCCAACCAACAGCAACACATAAAATGAAAGACAAGACAGGCTGTTTATTAGGCAATAGGACAATTTTTTTTTGGACAGGATCAACCTGTTAACAGCCTGGTACTCGTTTCACACCTGAGTGTGGTGAGAAAATGTAAATAAAGAGCCTTCTCCAAGAACACAACTCACATCGCCCCCGGTGGGATTTGAATGCATGACCTCGTGGTTGCTAGGCAAACTGTCTACCACTAGACAAGGAAGGCACACAAGATATCTGATTACTACTGTATTTGATGGAGACTAGCATTTTGGTCCCTAATCTTATTCTGCTTGGGAAAAATGAATGAAAGTGAGCACTGATTCTTTCTCCTGATAAGATGTAAGTATGGTAGCCTACTCTCTGCTCGTTTATCTGTTTTGGATAAATTTGATCTGCCAGGTATTTCAAGGCAGTATTTTAAGGAATCTATTTTTTTCTTTTATAATATATGGTGACCTTTATTCTGACTTTCTCTCTCTCTCATTGGGATGAAAGCCACCATTGGTTTTTAGTACCTTAAATGATCTGCAACCAGTTGTGAGTGTGCAATAATTAATAACAAATCGTTTGAAATTCCTCTTGTTTTTTAATGAGGGCCAAGATAGAACAGCCATATTCTGAAACAGGTTTTTCAATGGCTTTATAACAATTTTCCTTCATGGGTTGAGGCCTTCAGGTGCTGGGATAATTTTGTTTTTTAAGCTAATGTATTATTTATTTTTTTGAAGATAAGATTTGTTGAGCTCTTTCATTGGAGTTTACTATCAATTACTACTCCTATGGGTTTAGTTTGCTTTGTTTCAGATACCATTTGGTGATGTATAAAATTCTATTTTATCTTACCTCTGTTTCTTGGTGTTACTTTTTAAGTGACAATTTTCAGGCAATTGATTTGCTAATATTCCTTCTTTTTTTTCATTGTTTGTTTCAAATTCTTTTAGGAAGCATGGAAATGGTGATGGGTTTCTTTGTTTGTTTTGTTTTTTTTAAAGCTTTTTAATTTCATACAAGCCAATCAAACTACCAAATCTTTCCCAAAACATATTCTAAAGGTTTTTCAGTCCTAATGTAGTGAAGCAAATAGTATTTTCAGTTCAAGAAAATTTGAAGTAAATGTTCCATATAAATTCCTAATTCTTAATGAGGGAGTACTAATACAAGAGAATGAACACACATTTGAAATGCATTTGAAAATCAAAATTCAAAAGATACTGTTTCAAAAGTTCTCTTCGGACAATTATCTTATGGCTTTAAATGCTTAAAATGTCTTCCATACTCACCTAAATAACGATTCCTCGTTTGTCGAGAATGTGAAACGAAGTGAGTGTTGTCTTTTGTCTTGTCTGAAGTCACACCATTCTGAAGCTGTCATGAAATTTTGAAACATAAGATCATGAATATCTTAATATTAATCATCTTGTCACTATGTAAGTTTTACCTCATAGTCAATAGCCCGTTCCTTCGGCATTTATCCATTTATATTACTTATTGTTTTATGACAAAAAACTTCTTTACTTTATATAATTATAAAGAGAAAATTTATCACAGTCTTCTTATGGAAACTTTTTGTTCCTTTCTTGAAGATTTTCTTTTGTTCCTATCTAGTACAAAAACTCTTAATTTAAAAGGTTAAAATGAAGGCGTTGTATTGGAATATGTATGATCTTGATATGAGCTTCATAGATATTCTTCATACAGAGGCAATGTAAATATTATTCATTATTACTATCATTAAGACAGAATTATGACTTTTCATCCTCCTCATCATCAACATACAGCAATACTATACACAACATTATCACAAAATTTTATGAAAGAAATATATATATTATAAAATTTGATTTTACAAATTTCACAAAAGAATTACATTCATAATTATGAAAATCAGGTTATAGTCAATTCCATTTGCCATAACAGAGTTCATTTATTAATAAAGACAAACTTACTCTGGCATCTGAAAGTTTATCTGTGATTGTCTGAATGGGCACCCCTTGTTGCGTATTTGCTTCTCTGCTCTCTCTGGCCTTTTTCTTACTAAGCGTACTAGACTTGATTCTCTGAATTTCATTCTGGGTACTTGCATTCAAAAACTTGAGTTGCAAAGCAATGAAACAAAAGAAAACACAAAGAGGGCAATGACACAATTTCTTGATTTCCATATGCATCATCACACTATAAGTGACTCTTTACAAGTTCAAAATAATCATGCGAGCAGATAATGGAAAAAATATGAGCTAGATCTATATATAAAATAACAAGAAAGAAGAAAAAAATCATACAAACAAAAACAAAAACTCTGTACGTACTATTGAAATAATATGTTGATAAGATTGATAAGCATTTTATATACAACAAAATCTAAAAACAGAATAAATGAGCTTGAGTCAAGGAAGAGAGACACAAGAAAGAAAAAGACAAATTAGCCTGAACAGTTGGGATTAATGCGCCAAAAGAAGAAGAAAAAGAAGAAGGATGATAAAGTAGGGTCCTTGAATCAGAAAGAGACATTTAATTTTATTTAACCAGTCAAAAAAAACTACGACTTTGTGGGAAAAAATGCAGCTTCTTTTTCATTTTTATTCTGATTACATATTATTTTGATAATTGAATTTTGTTCAGCAAAACTGGCAGAAGAAGATAATAAATTGGTTCCTCTTCCATACCTCTTAGATCTATATGAATTAATGGTGTTTCCTTAATAAATTTAAAGCGAGCAAAACTGTGGGGATTCATGGCATTAATTCGAGATTATTAAAAATCGTAGCACCATGCGCGACCGAATATCTTACACATATCTAAATCTAGATTTAGATAGAATCTAGCGGAATTTTCTCCATCAAACTACAGCAAACCCGAGTCACTCCCTTACTTAAAAACAGTGATACAGATCTCTAGGCCTGGATCTAGTTTTAGATCTAGATCGAACACACAACTATCGACCCATTTCAACACTGTGACCTTTAGGTTAAACCTTTAGAACGCTACAATTAGGGCCTATTGATTTGCTGGATGAGGGAAATACATCTAGATCTAGATGAAGATATGGCTATCTAGTTTCACATTCATGATCTAAAACAGATGCCCTAACTCTCTCTTGATCTAGAATCAGATCTACATTGTGGATCGGTATTATTTTGGTTTAGACGATGTAAAGTATATAGCCTTTATGTAGATATTATATCAAATCTATATCCATAAATAGAATTAGGCTCTATGCCTATATTCTATATCCAGAATCTTAGAACTACCTTGTTGATATTACCTTGGAAGATTTGCAACATATTCCTCTTGAAGCACTCCTGATCCTAGATCTATACCTTGATTAAGCCTAGATCTAGATCATTTTTTTTAAGATCTACAGGGCCTGAATCATTTTGCTTCATTTTTATGATTGTAAACTGTGAATTCATATGGAATTCTCTGTTTTGTTGACCACTTTTTGTGTATGGTATGTAGAATCTAGATCAGCTTTTGAATTTCACCTGGTAGGCTAGTCTAGCTAGAAGCGATGATGTAATTATAAATATTACGTTACAGCAGGGTGCCAGAATGTTTTCGAACAATAATCCAAAACAATGTAAATAATACTTGTCTTTTCTTCATAACCATATTAGCCTTTAGGGGTTTCATTTTTCAAGAATGTTTTTTGTGACACCAAACAAAAATCCAAACTGGCGAAACGTGGTCCAATGGTCCACCAAAGTTGGACCACATAAAGGGGATGTTATTTGCAAAACATGAATTTAAAACATTTTTTTAAAACTCCATTTAGTCAAAACACACAATGATTTTAGTAAAATGTCTCCAAGTTAGTCTTCTGTCAATGCACCAAACATGGTTGAATAAATGTAAGATCAGTTTTTAAATCCACATGCGTTGGAAAAAATTGAAACCCACTCATTTTCCTGGCCTTATTTTTTTTAAGGATGGGATATGTACTACTAGTACCTTAAACATATGAAAGTACATAAATTTTCATCCACATACAGTGGAACTTATGTAGTCAGGAACTGTCGTGGGATTGTACAATCTTCCTGATGAGCCAGATTTCCTGATTAACATAGAGATTCGGGTTTTCCCTCAACAATATAAAGTACTTAAGCCCTTCTACTATGTCACGGCTATCTCTGCAAAAGGACTTTGGTAGTCGTGAAAAGGACTTTGGTAGCCCTGAAAAGGGCTTTCTGAAGAGCATCTAAGACTTTAAGATTGTTAACCAAACTTAAATAAACAGAGAGTTTATTCTAGACCCGGGACTAGGTGATCAAAACAATCAGCTCATCGAACACAGCGTTTATCAGTGGTGTCACTTGCAGTCAAGCTTAATTGGGGATAAGAGATAAGAAACAAAATATAATACAAAAAATATGTGACAGATTGTTACATTGCCTTGCATGGCCCCCCTTGTGACTGACAGGTTAAAATGGGAGAGCGATAGGCTGACCATCCGAGCCTACTCTTGTTAACTCTGCCCCTATATCCTCACTGCATTGCGTCAAACTGTATGACTGGTCGCTGATTCAATAGTCCTGTGTTTGACAGGTGAAGCAGGAAAAGAAGGCTGAAAGGCTGTCCATACATACCTCCACTACTGTTTCACCCCCTTATTGTTATGAAGGGTGACTGAAAATGACCACACGCTTACTTTAACACCTGCCTAAATGTTGTCTAACGAGTCCTAGATGATTATTTTGCAAAGTGGAACTTATGACACTGTCTATATCAAGTCTAGCACTAACTCAGGTGTAACAATTCATGAAGTCTTTGACACAGCAATCATATTGAGTGAGAAGTGAGTGTTGGTATAATAAATCAAAGGGGAAAATGGAGAAGGTAAATGCAAACCAATTGAAAAGTCTTCCCGATTTGCTGGGGACTCTTCCCTTGTTCTTCTTCTTCTTTAGGTACCGTGTCTGAAACAAACATTGGCGATCATGTTCCTCCACTCAAACCTGTCCTCAGCTAACCTTATAAGGTCGTTGTTGCTACAATTCTGTATTGACCATGAATTAAGACTGCCTTCCTCTACTGCATTTGCCTTCTATCTTTTCTGTTATGGCTAGATGTACTAAACCCTTGTGGCAGCAAATGTGTCCAAAAAATTGTAGTTGCCACTGTCTAATGGTTTGGATTAATGACCTTCCAAGTTTAGCGTCCCTCAGTACTGATTCATTAGATCTTTTCTTGGTCCATGATATCCTCATCATTCTTCTGATAAACCACATCTCTACTGTTTCTAGCTTCTTTACTGTTTCTTTGTTTA
>JAOYNN010528352.1:0-14569 GCA_025770095.1 Goniobranchus kuniei
AATAGGTAAAAAGCATTTAAAATAAACAATAAACATGAAGATAATAAATATTCTAATGGGAGTAATGAAATGGAGGGATAATTAATGAATACAGACAAAGAAATCGTCTCTCAATTTAAAAAAAAAAACAACAATGAACAAACAAAAAACAACAACAACCAATTAAGTTTTGGTTATCAAACCCCAAAACAAGCATCACAATAACAATAACAACCTAGGATTTTCTCCCACATCACTGATCTATCATAGCAATAACAACAACAACAACAAATAGAAATCAGAAAAGCCTTATACAAGTTAATAATTTGATATGAGAGGCCATTTTGACATGAAATGAGGTCTATGTGTCTTAATACAGTGCAGCCCACTCATGACGACACTGGATACAGCAACATTCCACTTACATGTGTCACTTCAAAGTCCCGCTTTTTCTTATATATCATTAGCAATGAAATCACAGATATAGCCACATGAAATTTGGCGATTTCCCTTGAAGCCACATCCCAACTTGGTCAGAGTCGGCAATACTAAGTCAAAGTACTGATGATCCTTGCTTGTTGACCAATAAAATTCAATGCCCCTAGGCTATCACACTGAAGCACTTTGCCCAGCAATGTGTAAAAGGTGGTACACTCTTTAATGTGATTGAGCTAGCAGAGGACAAGGTGTATGAAGTGTTTCCTAGCATGCTCAGACAGTCAAAGGTCAAAGAGTTTTTCAAGTCAGCAAGCTAGATCCACCAACTAGCTCCCAACCTCTAACTGCATTCCTTTTTAGGGCCACACATTTTATTTATGATTGACCTGGCTTCATGCTTATCTATTGTAGTCTTTCTCCCAATATTTTTCTGTCGTTTCATAATATTTTAAAGCAATATGAATTCCCCAGTCCCAGCGAAGCCGCTTTAAGCGGGTTGCACTGTAACTTATAATGCAGGTAAGTAAAGAATATCAATAGGTTATAAGGCATTCTTTGTGCAGAGTGAGAAATGCAATGTTGTACTGAGCACCCTGCAAATCTCCAATATCAAAAAACTTAAATACATACCCATTTCAGATTCTACTCCATCTGTGAAACTGATCCATCCATTTTCTTTCAACTACGAGCATACCTTTCTAAAACTCAAACACAGAAATCTCAAACTACTAGACTCCCAGAAAATGGAAACAAAATTTTTTTTCATTTCCTGAGGACAACTGTGACGGGGTAGACGAATACGCATTCCACCCTCTTGAATAGGAGTAAATAATGTCTGTATTGAAGCCACTGAGCATTGGAGAACATAAAAACAGAGAGCAGTGTAATGCAAATATCCAACAAAACCTAAACAGAAATAATAAATTGTTGCAATGAACAAAAAATCATGCCTCCGTCACTCTCCCAATAGAATCTGAGCTTTTCTGAATGGACAAAGGAGAGCCTAGAGAGGACAGGCAAGAGAAGGCTCTTAAAATAAACATGGGTAGATCTGGCAATGATTCTATTCTACAACCTCCCAGTTCAGGTTCATAATATAGAGGTAATACTCTATCTATGTCATGTCCCAAGGATCAAGGTGATTAAAAAGCACGCTCTATAACAACAATCCAGGCACACTGTTATGCTAGCTTTTACGAGACACATTTTTGTGATACTTCCACTGGATAAGGCAAAGAACAAAACAAAACAAAACAAACAAAAAAGCAACAATATAAAAAAACAAAAAAAAACAAAAACAACAACAACCAAACAAAAACAACAACCAAACAAAAACCAAACAAAACAACAAAATGCCCATTCCAACCAGTGACAAACTACACGACACAATGTAAATTTGCACATCTTCATACAACGATAATTATAATCCATAACATAAAACTGGTTGTCTCAACCTTTGACAGTCCCTGAAATCACAATATTAGGACCAAATTTGGCACACACATCTCAAACACCCTGCTTTAGATAGTCATATTGATTCTTGATTCAAGACAGAAGTGACCTTAAAAATATAAAAAAAATAAAAACGAGAAAACTCTTGACTAATACTATGTCAAATTTTATGGGTTTATAAATTCACATTTGAAGGCACACACACAAAAATTAAATATATATTCCAGCAATAGAGCTTCGCCTGTGGGTAGCAGAAACAGATAATCAACAACAACAAAACAGAAAGGAAAAATAGAAGGAAAAAAAAGAAGAATTATTCTATACATACAATGATTGGCCTGCATTACATTTTTGATTGACCATAACATTTTTATGGTGTACCAACCGTACCAAAATATTCATTTCCATCACAGAGAACTATTTTGTTTTCACACTTTGTGTTCCCTTTTGGGAAAGAGAAAACCATATTTATACACAGTGAAACAATAAATAAGAAACATCAACATCAAACAGTCTCAGTCTTATTAAATTTGTAATGTCTTGAGAGAAAAAAAGAGATCAGAACACTAACAAATAAAAGCATACTGGCATATTCCCAATAATCATAACAGTATGAGAATAAACAATAAAAATGAAAATAAATTATTTCATTTTTTTCCATAATGCAAAAAAACTTTTTCCTAAACCTTGTAGTAAAAGGTAAAGCTTTGGTCTCTAAACCAAGAGGCAGCACGTTCCACTCTTGCTATGGACACATACAATTGTTCCTTAAGTAAGTAAATTGCTTCACTTGATCCAAGTGAAAATGGGTACAGTTTGGGCTGTAAAAATACTCTACAATCAAGTAAATCTTATTCAGAGTTTGAAGGACAAAGTCTGTCATTGTCCGTTTCACTCATGCTATAGAAAGTAGGATCATCTCCAGCCTTATGAGCCCATTCCGTTCAAATGGACTAGTTGTAGGTCTATTTCAAAAGGCTTCTAAAAATGTATTCATATGAGCACTCACATTAATAATGGATTGAGCAAATTTAGACATGAGTTGCTTTCATTGAGGATGTAAATAAAATCAATTCTGTATTTTGAAAACCAAATAACAGACAAAACAGCATTACTGAAGAAAGAGGAACATTATGACTAGAATCCAAACTGCAAAATAACAGAGACAAATAGTTTATCATCATCCTGCATCACATTATAACCATTAATCACTTAAACTGAGGAATCCAAACCTTGGCATTCTCTTTAAGTGAAAGCTAATCAAACAGAAATAAGATACAATGACGGATTTGACCAATAAAAACATGGTAAGCATCACAAATTGTATTTATATTTATTAAATTTCTGACTTATCCATTGAACACAAATTGCTTACCTTTTCATGAATTTTTAGGGAAATGCTACAGACCTGGTGCATGTACATCACTTTGAAGATCTTTACTTTTCAAATATAGATCTACATATTATATGACTATAATTTTAAAATCAAAAGCTTCTTAATTCTTGTATGCATGGTATGAAATCCGTCTTTTTGCATTTTCCTAAATCAAGTTTGATTTACAGAATTTGGCACTGCAACATGTCAAGTTTACAGTTGCTTCAAGACATCATTCTCTGTTGACCAAATACATTTTTGATAATCTTTTGTTTTGAATTTATGCTCCTCTTAAAATAAAAAAAAAACAAAGAAAAGTGTAACGGATAAATTAAGTTTTTGGAACCATGAAAATTTATGATGATAGCTTTAGATCATCCTAAAATTTAATTTTTTCAAGTAGCAGTAAAGGATAAAAATAAGACCTGCTTCAGTTTTATCAAAATGCGATACTGCAGACCAATTTGAGTACTGTATTTTAGAAGTACAGTAATAAAAATTACCCTCATGATGGTTGTAGCATCAACAAGCACAGCCTGTTTCCGTGCAGAGAGTACAGGTTTTGGAGATGGATTATGTAATAAATTCCAATGAATAAGTCAGCTTTTACCAATATGGGATAGTTGACAGAATGTCTCAGATTTTCAGTAGACAAAAGATTACACACTCCAAAGCATAGACATCTAGATTTTCCCAGTTTCCTATATTAAACTATATCAAATAACAAAAAAAGAAAATAAAAAGCTGATGGTGCTTTTATTTATCACCTATCAAATGTGAATGAGTAAAACATTAAGTCAGTCAACGATTTAAGACTTTTCTTGCCATAGTTGCACTTTTGAAATTAGTGCCTCCCCATCCTTGCAATGATGGTGTTATGTTGTCAACATGTAACATCATTTGAGATAGTACCTGTGTAGAATTTCCTGTCAAAGGTTAGAGATCTATTTTCACTGAGACATCAGGATAGGCCCACCATAAGTGCTTTATTCTTTCTCGTTTAGAGCCAGTTTTTGTTTTTGTTTTAATTAATTTATTTTATTCTTGTTTTGTTTTGCTTGTTCATTACAAAGAAAATAATTTTCAGGGTTATGAAGGGTCATAGTACAAGCTTGTGGGACAAATGAATATATGAATTTTAAAAGGCTCTTGATTTATGTATGAGTACAAACTCCACTGAAGCTAATATGGGTCAGGGGAAGTGACACACCAGCAAGTAGCAAGAAAAAAATGGCTAATTTGTCTTGCAAGATAAGTGTTAATTAAGGCAATCACATGCCATTTGAAATTACGGTTGAAAAGAAGAGTAAGAAATCAGGACAGTGTGACCGGTAGTTCCTCCACCAAGCCAAAAGAATGAAGCTGTTGGAATTCAATTCAATTCTTTCTGATTTGATTCTTAAGCTCCCTTGACTGGTGACAATAAGGATTTGATTGCCTTGCCCCAACATAGATAGACAAATAAAATAAGTCAGAGGTCACATTCCTATCTTGTTCATACAAAAAACAAACAAGCAACAAATGTCTACTAGTTCCAGCGGTACAAATCAAACTGTTGACGACAATCAAAACAAGATTTCTAAAAAGAGATCATCGACAGCCAGAAAGACAGCATGTGGAAAATGACAAATTGAATCCCATGGAAGAAATAAAGCAACAACTAGTACCGAAAGTAAAGTCATAGAGGACGATCATAAAATACAGCCATAATTTCGACGAAGTTCCAGCCACGCCATGTCTACAGTTCATGGAAACATGTCTTCTTTTCGATCAAATATTCAATGTCTTAAATTTTTAAAGACTCATCTTAGCAGATACACTGAAACCTGAAAATACAATCTCCAATGCCCAACTAACTACGCTCTTCAAAATGGTTCTGCTGACAACAGACAATTTTATCTAAATTGCTTCATTATTACCTGAAACAACACAGATACTCAAACAAAAGTTTCCTTGAATCTCAACAGCCAATTGTTCACAACCCAAACAAAAAGTTCCTTGAATCTCAACAGCCAAATTGTTCACAACCCAAACAAAAAGTTCCTTGAATCTCAACAGCCAAATAGTTCACAATGTCCAAAACCATGCTAATGATACTGAACTGTGTCAGACTTCTATGATTGGATCTGATGTCATCCCTCATATTCCTCAAAGCAGCTGTCTCATCGCTCAAACTGGCATTCCCAGTTCTGATGCTACATCAAAGTCATACAATTATAACGAAGGAGATCACAGACTCGGTGATTCCATCGATGACATAGTGAATGGATTGGAATCTACATCCAGTGTCACAGGAGAACACTACCACACCACCACGTATAGCACATACCCTAACTTAAATGACAGTGTTTGGATAAACTATTTGGTAACAGCTCAAACTACATGTTTATACGACTGTGTCAACAATAGGATTTTACCTCAACCTCGAGAAGATCTTCAAGACGGGCCTTTAAATGAATTGGTTAGGAAATCTTCTCTTGGAACATGGAAGCTCGGTCTTTAATATCCAAAAACATAATTCCTATGAAGTGTCTACTACAGATTCAGGCAAGGCTTCATCTTTAGAAGATCTTAGTATTGAACCAACAGATTTATGATTATGATTGTGAAAAGCATTGGCAGCTCGTAATCATAGAAAGACCAGGTGGAAAAAGGGACTAAAGAATTACACCCTACCATTTAGTCCTTCATTTCACTGCTCTTTTCACAACTTTCAAATCTGAGGACTAGTTGTGTAAGAAAAAGGAATCTGGTGCAAATTCCTTGCAAAAACAGTGTGCAAAACTGAAATATCTGACAATATTTGACTGACAAAGTATTTCTCTTCTCTTTTCAAAATTGTTAATTTCATTGTACTAATTCACTCAGTAATGAGTGAAAAGTGTTATTCACCTTTATAGGAGCCTTTTTCTCAAAGCAAGGAATCAATTCAGTGAAAAAAAATAGATCATCTGTAATTTGGAATAGGCTGTGATACCTATGTGCTCTTTCAAACGATTTACTATTTTGAGGGACTCCTTGTAGGTTTTCAGGTCCTAAACTGCCTAAATTTAGTCCTGCAAATGTTACGGTCATATTCATTTTAGACAATAATGATGATAAACTAAATCAACGCTTCACTTGCTTATAAACTAGATTCGTATTATCAACATGACAAAGTACTGACTGAAGTTTACCAAATTTTGTGTACATATTGAATTTAATGACGTAGAAGATGATAAACTTTGGAATAAACTATAATGATCAATACAAAATCAAATTTCTTTCAAGACAAATGACAAATTGTATTAAATATTTTGTTTGTTGTTTGTCTTAATACCCCCCAAAGCATGTTGATTTCAATTATAAAATCGTATGTGACATACACTTTAGCAATTAAAAAAAACAACAAACTCTTAGGCCTCCTCACAACCCCCTAGATAATACAACAAAAATAGTGAGTATATAAACTCTATGATGTATTTATGTACCTTTGTATCAATTTCAAAGTATCTTGAAGAATTTAAATTAACATACTTTTACCAAATTCACCTAATATTTCATGAAGATATCCTCAAATTTATTGAGCTGCCATGAGCATCTAGAAATTAGGATTATACAACATTGATTAAATTTCTGTTTTTAAATTAACAATGATTTCTACGTGGAATACAGAATTTCAAATCTTTAAATCCTCATCCCAATACATTGAGGCGATGAAAATACTGTACCATTTTTTAAAAAATATATCATATATTTAACGCAGAACATCAATTTCATAAACTATGGTCACTTATCTTTGATTACTCTAAAATCTGTACCTAGAAGTTTACCCCAAAATGTATCCAAAAGCAGCAATGATGCCAAAAATAATTTTTGAAGATTTCCCAAACCAGCTGTAAGAGAAACATTACCAACCTTTAATCTTCAATCTGTAAATGCATATAATCACAAATAACATCATCACTTTCAAGATTTTGCCAATATTATTCCGACTGCCAGGCTCACGCCGCCTATGATCCCACTTTTCTTGAGAAACTTAATTTTTTCCTACACAAATTTACCCCTTAATATCCCACCACAGTGCACCTAAAAATTTTCCATTTTTTGAAAGATTGAGAGAGGGGTGAGACCTTTTCATCTAACTAAATGAGGCCTCTAGGAAATCTTTCTCACAATGAGTCATAAGTTTGTGACATTATCAAAACCATTAATAGATTATCGCTTGCCATCCAGGCACAATTTAATATCTCTGGTCTTGTCATGGTTCAATTACAAGCCGCTTCCATAGTTCAGCCTTCACAAATAAAATTTTTGCTGTTGGTCTACACCAATGGTCTATTCTTATTGTTGTCAACCTGTGAAGAGGGAGATTCTGTGCCACCACATGCTTGCACTAATCCTTCCACAAAAAAGACCCTAGATAAATTTCAATTGATTGTTGGTATTCTTGACAGTTTGAGTGGGGAAGAACCCAATTCTGCCTTAGGGAGTAGTTTTTAAATATACCCTTTCCTCAACCCCTATTCAAAAGTTGTTCAAAAGAATGGAATGTTTTCTGATTCGCAAGATGAATACTGTGACCAGCAAGTCCAGACTTAGAGACTCATGGGTGCTGTGCAAAACTCGAGATATCCTTCAAAAATCGCGTTATATATTTTTTTCTATTTAATAATGCAAAACCCAACAGCCTTCGGACTCGATATTAACTTGAGCTCAGTATAAACCTGGGTAAATACTCGAGTCCAATCATATATAACTTCACACACCTTTTGCCAGGAAAAATGAGCTCTTCAACACAAAGAAACCAGAAATAGCCTATTACTAAAAACTTTAAAATGATGCATTAAGAAATACACCATGCAACGAAACAATCTCTTCAACGATACAAGTAACAAAATGACATGATCCAACCATGGATTTCGATTCCATGCGCAACCCTGGAATTCTGCAGACGTGATCGATATCCCGGAATTCTGCGAATCCACGGAAAACTGTGACCCCTATATGATTAATCTTGTCTATAGGTTATTATTGTTATTTTGTGGGTTTAAAGTAATATATCAACATTGCAGGTCAGCTCAGTGACATGAACCATGAGGTATAGCACAACGTAAATGACTCACTCTGTCACATTATACTGACACCGGCCGACCAATCTTAGAACTGTTCTCACAATGCAGAGCGCCAAGCAAGACAGTTACTAAATTGCTAATTTTAAAATCTTAGGTATGACTCGGCCATGGATCGAACCCGCGACCTCCTGCTTCCAAGGTGGATGTTTTACCACTAGATCAGTCTTTCTATAGGTATAACTAAGATAATAATGAGTGGCACTAACCTAATTTATTTCCCAGAGACCTGTCTGAAACAATTCTTTCATTCCTTCTCTTTCCATTTTCCCTAGAGGTGAGATCGTAGGCTGTCAGCACTGTATTTCTCTTAATTTCCCTAGCACATCACTTATACACTACTTTAATCAAATAGTTCTAGCAACAGGTAAGAACATAGGAAACAATAGTAATACATCAACATAACCATGATGAAACAAATAGAGAAGTCTTTTACCTTATTGTATTACAGCACCCTTTATTTTATCTAGTAACACATGTCAAGACAAAACATAAACCAAATCCTCATCACGACAAACAACAATAACACACGCCATGTTTCTTTCAACAACACACTTCACCACTTCCACTCCTGAAGGCCAATGCTACCATTCAGAATCTCCCGTAGCTTTGTGGAAAACAAAATCTCTACCATTCAAATTCATAATGCCGTCTTTTAAATGGAATTTCCATTTGTTTTTGTTTCTGTTTATCTGGAAATCAGAAGAAAAAGAAACAGTCTGTACAGGAAGATGATACTGATGCTTTAGGTGAATGAAAGGAATGAAACTTTATGATAATCAGAAAAGGGACATCGGCTAGTGCAATAAATTCGAAAGACATAGAACAACTGGATTGCTGAAATCATTTATTAGGTGGTAAACAGATAAAATGGAAAATGTGTAAATGTAAAAGCAAAGCCCTTTCATACTCCTAAAATACCACTACCACTCAACATATAACCAAGCAAAATTTCCATTACCTCTCTAAGTTTTAAACAAATAAAAAAAAATAAGAAACAAAAAGGAAAAACATTTGTAACCTAGGACACAAAAAAAACAACAACAAAAAAAGAAAAAAGAAAAAAAAACACACAACGTTGATCCTTCAATATGTTTAAAAATAACTTTATCCCTTCAAGAAAACAACAACAATAAAAAACAAACAAGAGCAAAACAACAACCCCACCCCAAAAAGAAAAAACAAACAAACAAAAAATAAGTAAAAAACACAAACCCTTACAAACAAACACATACACACACACTTACACAAAACCAAACCTGATTCATCTGAAAACAATTTTTATAAGACTCAAACTAATCACTTTTGACAAGAGGTAAAAATAAATGCAGGCTCTATAGACTTTAAATCATTTATGCCTAGGCAGGACATTTGACTCTGAGATTAGATCGAGTCCCTCCCAACTTCCTGGAGAACATGCCGTTGAGCAGCCTGTTAATTGCATCGACACTAAGAAACCTTATCTGATAAAATCTTTTGTTGTCTGTAGCAAGGTACTTATTCACTCCTAAGTCGAGTGAAAGTAAGAGAACTAAAGTGCCTTAGCTAAAGACAAAATGACAATGACTTTTGGTTATGGACTGGAGTGTACCAGTAAGACATAATCCCTCCAGGCCAATACCTCTTTTTCAATCTTACTGACTTTGGTGAATACTGTGAATATTCTGACTCATGAGAGTCAACTAAGAATTTAAAAAGTGTTTCATCTATGAATGTATATCCAACTGAAGCCATTGTGTTGGATTCAGCTGTCAATGGAACAACTATAGTGTTCACAATTAGTAACTAACTTTTGGACAGCAATACATCATAAAACTAGCAATCGATGGCCAGTCCAAAAAGCTACACTAGAATTAGAGACAGTTTTACAGTTCTAAACACAATACAGTAGTCTCCACTTAACATCCACCTGCCATACATCCACATCCGCTTAACATCCACCTTTATCTCAAGGATACGGAACTTTTTCTTTAAAAATTACCCCTCTAACATTCACATATTCACCATTACTTCGTCTAACATACACATTTTGGGAGAACGTTGAATTATATTTTCCATCCTGAAAAAAAAGGATCGATAGCCTGTACATTTCCGACGTGCTGAAAAAGGGCAGCGTGTAACGCCAGCCCCATCGTCCACAACAAAAGAAACGATTATCACCATCTCACACACATACCATCCATAGAGACAACAGGTTAGTGATGACACCAGTCAAGACCCCACCATCAGCCCCACCCCTACCCATTGATAGGCGTAGCTCTTTTCAGACATGCCTAAGGAGAATGCATAATGCTAACCATCTGGCATGTGATCAATTAGCCTATAAATTTACAAGCACTAGTCAGTGTGAAGAGATGGCGTCATCTTGTCGTCCAACAAAAGAAGGCGAAATTTTGACACCATCCCATCTTGCCTTGCCCACCAACTGCATCAGATTGCATGTATCAATGTTCATTTCATTGCGCATTGTCAAACCCAAATCTTATTGGCCTGGACAATGATTGATAGGTAAGCCAAACAATTTATGCTCACAACTCACAATGACATTGCCCACGCCTTTTCTTTGGAACTGTGCATTCTATCATTGACCTACATAAAATGCCATGAGTAAATAGGTTGCTCCCTTGCCCTCCATCTTACATCCACATCCGGCTAACATTCAAATTTCTCCGTCTCCCGAGGACATTGATGTTAAGCCGAGACCACTGTATTACATACTTGATACCCTAATTTCGTTGACTCACCTTATCATATTGGCACACAACAACATTTTCGGAATCAAATAACTCTGTTGGGTCTTCTTCACTTACATCGTCCTCAGAATTTAAAGGTTCCTGAGAGAGATGTAAGAACTATAATTGATAATCAGGAAAAGAAAATATCTATGTTGTGATGTACGATGAACAGTTGTCCAACCAGACAAATAAAACTGAAGATTCTTTTAACAAATATGAAGCATTTCCCAAAAGTATTTCTTCACCCAATCCCTGACCAAAGGAAAAAAAAAGAAAATGAATGGAAAAAAATACAACATCAATACAGTTTATGAAAATGTACATGTGTACTATAAATTTTTAGTGATTTGTGGTAATCTTCTTTTCAACAATGGTAGGCTGGAATGAGAATAACATCTATATCAGGTGGATGAAAACTACCAAATTAATATAATTAAATTCAGTGGTGTGTTTTTGCAGTATTCAATATGGCCCTTCCAAATGCTCCTTTCTTCTCATCCACAGACTATATATCTCATCAATTACTTATATTGAACTTTTGTAGATAAAAAAAATATCAAAAGCAGTAAAAGCGCTGTCCATTTATAATTCCTTTCCATAAACTGTATAATAGATCTATTATTCAAAAGACTAGAAATATTTACATGAACATTACGTTAACATGAATCTTATCTTAATAATATTCACACATGATTATGATTATTTACTGTTCATGGTACAGTAAATGAGATATGAAAGATATTGCTACTGAAGAGTAAAGAAACTTTAAATATTCTCAAATCTCATACATTAAAATTAACTATGAGTTAATAATTTTCATGGAAAAAAGAAATGAGAAGAAAAAAACACACAAACCAAAATCAAAATCAAAACAAAACAAAACAAAAACCCAAAGAAACAAACACAAAAACCAACCAAAAGACAAACAACATGTTTTCTTTTTTTTTTTCACTTACTTCTTCCTCTCCTTGTCCCTCCTCTTCATTCTCATCCTCTTTCCCTTCATCATCTTTATCATCGTCATATAGATCCTCATCTTCAGAAGAACTTGTATCTCCATTACCATCAAGTTGTATTAACCCTTGAACAGTCTAACAAGAAAAAACAAAAAAAACAGGCTTCTAGATAAGATTGATCTTTAACCTATATGAAACTTGAATCATAAGGCAGATAATTGCATAATATATAGGAAATGAAGGAGGTCCTTTTTTTACATCAAATTCAACATGATTACTTTCCTAATAAAGCTTTACAATAGGTTGCTAGATTTTGAGACATTAACAGGAACAAGCCTCTATTTCTATAATATGCAGGCAGGTAATATTAGAATTGCTAGGAAGCACTTGGTCTAATGGTATGAAACCAATCAAGGGAACCTGAAGGTTTGGTTTCAATCTTGGCTACTGCCAGTGCCAGATTCTGGAAAAATTAAATATGCAAAGAACCAAAGACGTCAGGAGACAAATCTGAAAATCCAGCCACACATGAAGTAAAATGAGGTTTTGGCATCTAACTCATCTGTGACATAGACTTGATTTATGGCCATGTCATGAGTCAGTGCTCCAACGTGTCGCCCCGACTGTATTTCTGATCTATGACAATGCCTGCCACTTCTTTTTATCTTGCGCTATCCGACATGGCCAACAATCTGTTGACACTGAGCCCGCCCGCTTAGTGAATTCTTTTTTTTCCCCATAACTTAGCTGCAATGCAACTAAATATCAACTCATACGTAATAAAACTAAGTTACCTAAGGTGAATGGTTGATTGCCAGGAATAAAGCTCAGTACATCATGTGGGAAAAATCTCATGGTTCCCAAATGATAAAAAGAAGCAGAATGGAATATGGACGATAGGTAAGAAAAGCTGGATGGAAGACAAAAACCAGGAAGAGCTCTACCTTTTAGACATATTCACATACTTAAAAGCATGCAGACCAATCTCCCTGCCACAGTGAGACTGAGGGGTGCCACTGGCTAAATTCCAAAAATGAAAAAAAAATTGCAGACTGCATGACTTTCAGATTATGTTTGGAAGCCATACGTTGACAAAGTCAAGATTTAAAATTTAGTCCACGTTCATTTAAACCTGGTTTATCTAGTAGCAATCCTCAATTTCAGAAATAAAAGATCCAGAGCATTGACTAAGCCAGAGCATAAACTACACCAAAATATAGAAAAAGGAGGGAAATCTTAAAAACACGTCTATAGGTCCTTCGGCGGACAAAAGACCAGGAAAATTAGTTCTTTCCAGCTGTCAGTTCCTTACTGAATGTTCACAAAATGTGTCAAAATGTGACACAAAGAGAAAAAAACCAGCCCAAGGAAATGTATTCTTTATTTCCATTAATTCAGGAGTTTACAAGTTCAAACCCCAGCCGTGTCAAACGTAAGACTTTAAACAGTTAGAGTTTTGTAGCTGTGTTGCTTGGCACTTTGCATTATGAGAACAGTTGTAAGACCGTCAGCCCTGGTGTCAAGATACTGTCAATGGAAGAGTCATTTGAGTTGTGCTATACCTTATACAGTCTTATATAAGGCAGCACACAAACATGTAGAAATAGCACCATCACTTACATAACCTATGATGTTGAAAAGTGATGTTACACTCACAAAACAACTAACTGTATTTAGTGGACATTTAATATGTGACATAACTCCACTTTCAGCAGAGAGTGGACATCGGCCTTATTGAAAAGTCCACAGGAATCCACAAAGAGAGGATACTACCTTAAGCTCTCTTGTGAAATGTATTCATCTGGCACTGGGATTAAATTAAAGAAACTCCTAGGGACCCATACTGCCATTTTCATTTGAAATGGCCAAAAATGAACAATTTTCGAAAGTCATTTAGCTTTCAAATACTTTGAAAAAAGACAAAACAAAACAGATGACTAAAATTTGTCAAAAGGACCTGTACTGCAAAATGACTCGTCAGTTTATCGCCATTGTCCGGACACTAAATTGCCAGCTGGAGGCATTATTGGCCCTTTCATATGAAAATGGCAGCATATCGATGGTGTCGTGCTCTAACCGAGTAAGTGCAAAGTTTTCGTCTGCTCTGATTTCCCACCAAATATGATGAAAAGCCAATTGCGCATTTTTTTTCTATTTTTGGAGTGGTTATCCATCATGCTTGATAATGGCACTAAAAGGGGCGAATCTAGATCTAAGCAAATCCAGGCAGCCGATAATATAGATCTAGAATCTAGATCCAAGCAGATCCGGGCCGCCAATCTAGATCTAGAATCTAGATCTTCACAAATCCAGGCTGTCAATTTAGATCCAGGCTGTCAATTTAGATCTAAGCAGATCTAGGTTGTTGATTCAGATCTAAGCAGATCCAGGTTGTCAATCTAGATCTAGATCTACGTAGATCTAGGTTGTAAATTTAGACTTAAAATAGTTGGATCTCGATTTAGGTATAGATTTAACAGATTTAACAGACTTGATTTAATGGATAGACAAATCCTTGCTGGA